>JAPFFP010049414.1:0-31623 GCA_026153255.1 Solanum medicagineum
GCGCTAGGTACACATATGGTCCATCAACGCGAGATTCGAGCACATTTGAGAATTAGCGTCCATTTGTCCAAACCATGCCATGCTTCATTTGAATTGTACTAGTAGTGTAAGATGTGGGGTGTTACAGAAGCTTACTTCAACTCTATAGCAAGACTTAGAATATGAAGAAGGGAAACAATTCCTGGAACATCTCATAGCCTCTTACACATAGTTGTGGTGCACAACACAACCATGAATAAGGCTCTAATCAATGCAGTGTATTAGACTCCGAGGATCTAACAACCTAGTACTCTGATACCAAGTTTTTCATGATCCAAGGCTTGCATAAGAATTTAAATGATATATGAAAGTAGAAATAGGGGAATGGGACTAAGGGAAAGCTTTCATAACATCAAAATCAAGAGAAAAAGAGTCAAACCTCACATCTTACGTACATAGCATATCCACCAACACCTCTACTACATAGATAGAGTGGGGGCTAAAATAAAGCAACCGGGCTCACCCTCATAGCTAAAGTAAATAATTAATAAGAATATCTCAATACATAATAAGAGAAACTTAGGTTAAGGTACCTGAAGTTGAGGGCTCACCAACTAGCTTGAGTAGTATCGGACTAGCCGCATGGAGGAGGAGGATGATCAACTTGAGCATCGGTATGGTGACATCATGTAGTCATAGATTATATGTTAGTAAATTTGAATATACTAAGTATGTAAGATGCAATGCAATAATAGAACGGCATTGTAATCAAAATGCATAGAGATAAGCAATAGATAACATAGTAGCAATATGACATGCATGATTAATGATTAAGTAAAACACGCTTACACAGAATAGAATATATGTGTAAGAAGAGAACATTATTGTTGGTGGATCATCACACCCTACCACTTTTAGTGATTGAAGTACAAACCCCATCAATAGGTTGGTGGATCGTCGCACCCTACCACCTATGGTGCCGGAGTACAAACCCCCCGAAAGGTGGATAGGTGCAAACCCCCCAACTAGGTTGGTGCATTATCGCACCCTTCTACCTTTGGTGACGAGTACAAACCCCCCAATAAGTTAATGGGTACAAACCCTAAATAAGGTTACCTGGCACAAAACCCCCCGATAGGGCATTGTCACATTGAAACACTACATAGAGAGCACTATATAAATGCATTAACTTCATCAACATTTCACCATATCATTGTAATATACCATCATCATATAGTCATTCATCTCATAAGATATGCATTGGACCTTCAATTCCTCAAGAGACCACAACCAAACAATTTATCAAATACTTAAGGGTTTTTAGAGCTAGTGTAAACCATGCAAATCAAGAGTGAATTCACTCTCGAAAATTCAATCTAAAATCTTCAATAGATACTTGGTAACACCCTCAAGAAATTTACATCAAAATCATTCACCAAATCTTATAATAGACCTTGATGTTATAACTCAAAACATAGCAAAATAGTCACACTTTCATGAACTTCAAGATAGTGTGCAGTAATTTTCATAATAAGATAGACCCAGTTTTAAATCAACTGCAAATTAGAGTAAAAGTAGGCTTGGGTATCATGGGTGAAAAGAACCTATGAAAGAAACCCACACACCTTAGCTTTGGAGGAACTCTTGATGAAGATTGAAAATGGAGACCTGAAGCTTGAAAGAAATCCTTAGTTCCGGATGAGGGTTTGAGACTTGAATTTGGGAGAAACATTTTGCTTAGTGTCTAAGTTAGTATTGGGGAATGTATAGAATAATATGAGGGTGAAAAATAGTTAAGTATAGGTATATTTACGTTTGGGGACACTTAGGACTAAGACTTATATGTCTTAGACCGAGTTATAAAAATAGCCACAAAATTGTACTTATGCACGTCGCAGAAGCAACACAATTTGCTCATTGGAAATTGACATTTGGGAATTTGGAATTTTGATACGGTTGCTCTAAAATCGAGGTTAGACCTTTTACTCCCTAATTTTGACCCCCTGAACAAGAATATGTAGTCGAATTTTTTATATCATGCACAGATTTTGAAATATATAAAAATTATGATTTTGGGTTTTTTGGTGTCGTTTCACTTCAATTTTTATAAACTTCATCTCCAAAGCAAAGATATGTGGGTTTATTTCATGGGTTTCATTAAGCCATATGACCAAGCCTCCTTTTTACCCTAATTTGCATGATTTAAAGATGATTTACTAATGGATCGTATTTATTATGAAAATTAATGCACACTATGTTGGGCTTATGACATTGTGAATGTTTTACTATGTTTTGAGCTATGAATCTTATATCAATTGCAAGTTTTGATGAAGAGTTTTGATGTTTATTGCTTGAGGATGTTACCAAGTATCTGTTGATGGATTTACCATGAATTTTCTAGAATGATAACACTCTTGAATTGCATAGTTTTACACTAGCACTACACACCTTCTAAGTGTTTGATAAAATTTCTAGCTATGGTTTTTTGAGGAATTAAAGGTCCAATACATGTCTTATAAGTTGAATGGCTATATGATGATGATATGATGATGAAATGAATGTATGTATATGAGGACTATAGGATGATAAGTGAGTGTAATTATATGGTATTCTCTATATAGTGTTGGAATGTGACCATGCCGTACTTGAGGGTTGCACACCTGGTAACTGTGTCAAAGAGTTCGTACCTTGATAACATATAGGGGTGTTTGTACTCAGGTACCATGAGTGGTAGCATGCGACTATCCATCAACCTTGTTGGGGGTTTGTACCCATCAACCTATCGGGGGGTTTGTACTCTGGCACCACGTGTGGTAGGGTGTGACGATCCACCAACCTATTAGGGGTTTGCACTCTAGTACCATAGGTGGTAGGGTGCGATGATCAACCAACCTATCGGGGGGTTTGTACTCTGGCACCATGAGTGGTAGGGTGCGACGATCCACCAACCTATCGGGGTTTTGTACTCTGCCACCAGGGTGGTTGGGTGCGATGATCCACCAACCTATTGACGAGGTTTGTACCTCAATCACCAAGGGTTGTAGGGTGTGATGATCCACCAATAGTCTAATGCTCTCTTCTTACACATATATTGTGTCTTATATGAGCATGTTTTATTTCAAGTATCATTCATACATGTCACACTGGTAGTATGTTATTCATTTCCTATGATTATACATTTTTCCATGTTGCCTATCACTTGTTGCATTGCATCCTACATACTTAGTACATTCAAACGTACTAACGCATACTCTATGCCTACATTATGTCACCATGTAGGAACCGGTGCACTGGTTGATCATCCTTCTCTCCCACGTGGCTAGTTTGGTTGTCCTACAAGCTTGTTAGTGAGTCCTCTACTTCTGGTACGTTTCATATGAACTCTTGCTATAGATTAAGACTATCTTTCTTTTGGTTATGTATTGACTATGAGGGTTAGCCTAGTTGCTTGTCTTGGCCCCCACTATTATCGATGTTGTTAAGGTGTTGTTGAACATGTTATGTATCTATGTTGTGAGGCTTGACTCTCTTGTTTCTTGATGTTATAATATAAAGGTTTATCCTTAGTCCCAATTCCCTTGTTTTGCTTATTCCTTATTGTCATTTTAATTGCTTCTGCGACAAAGGATATGTAATGATACGCTGTGACGATGTTTGGGGATCCTTCGGTTCCCCATTGGCTGATCACGTCTAGGCCCTAGGCTTGGTTCATGATAGTGCATGAAAAGAATTGTCGTACTGATGATCTTGAATTGGCCACCATGGTATTTACTTTGAAAATTTGGCGTCATTATTTGTATGGGTGCATGTTGATGTGTTTACTGATCATAAGAGTCTCTAGTATGTTCACCCAAAAAGAACTTACTTAAGACAATGAAGGTGATTAGAGCTTCTTAAGGATTAAGGTATGAGTGTGCATTATCACCCCCGTAAGGCTAATGTTGTGGTTGATGCTTTGAGTAGGGTGTCTATGAGTAGCCTAGCACATGCTGATGGTGATGGCAAAGAGGTGGCTAAAGAGGTTAATCGGTTGGCTAGGTTGGGAGTTAGGTTGGAGGAGGTTGATAATAGTAGAGTAGTGGTGGTTGATGGTTCTAAATCATCATTGATTGAGGAGGTCAAGGCAGAGCAACATCTTGACCCCACCTTGTTAGAGTTGAAGGCCTTGGTGAGAGATGGTAGGGTGGAGGTTGTCTCCCAAGGGGGGAGATAGTGCCCTTAGGTACTAAGGTAGGTAGTTTTTCATAGTGTGGATGACTTGAAAGGGAAGATTCTTAATGAGGCTTATAATTCTTTCTATTCCATTCACTGTGGTTCTATAATGATGTACAGAGATTTGAGGGAAGTGTTTTGGTGTGGTAGCATGAAGAGGGATATTGCTAAGCTTGTATCCGGTTGCCATAATTGCCAACAAGTCAAACCCGAGCATCAAAGGCTGTGTGACCTAGCCCAAGATATAGAGATTCCTAGTTTGAAGTGGGAGGAAATTAACATGGACTTTGTGGTTGGGTTGCCAAAGACTAGAAAGCATTTTGATTCTATTTTGGTTGTGGTTGATAGAATGACAAAGTCGGCTCACTTCTTACCGGTTAAGACTTCATATGGTGTTGAAGATTATTCTAGATTGTACATTCATGAGTTGGTTAGATTGCATAGGGTGCCTTTGTCTATCATTTCGGATCATGGTGCTCCATTCACTTCTAAGTTTTGGAGGTCCTTCCAAAGAGGTCTTGGGACAAAAGTAAACCTCAGTACGACCTTTCATCCTTAAAATGATGGCCAAGCCGAAAGAACTATCCAAACTCTTGAGGACATTGAGTTTGCCTACAACAATAGTTACCATTCAAGTATTGGTGTGGCCCCTTTCGAGACTCTCTATGGTAGACGTTATAGGTCCCAAGTTTGATAATTTTAGGTAGGGGAGACGGCTTTGTTGGGTCTGGATTTGGTTATGGAGAAGGTAAGGTTGGAAACAACCCAAAGTCGACAAAAGTCCTATGCCGATGTGAGGAGGAGGGATCTTTAATTTAAGGTTGGTGATTGGATCTATTTGAAGGTCTCACCCACGAAGGGTGTGGTTCATTTTGGTAAGAAGGGTAAATTGAGTCCATGATGTGTGGGTCCTTATAGAGTGTTGAGGAGGATTTGTAAGGTGGCCTATGAGTTGGAGTTGCCCAATGATATGAGTATGGTTCATCCGGTCTTCCATGTATCTATGTTGAGGAAGTTGTAGGTGACCCAAGTGCTATCGTGCTTTTAGATGTGGAAGGTATTTTTGAAGGCAATTTGACTTTTGAAGAGGTTCCGGTATAAAATTTTGATAGACAAGTGAAGAGGTTGAGGAACAAGGATATTGCTTCCGTCAAGGTTCTTTGGAGAAATCAACACGTTGAAAGTGCCACACGGGGAAGTTGAGGCAGACATGCAAAAGCGATATCCCTATCACTTCCACTCTACTCAAGCCTAAGGTAATAATTCAAGTGCCCTATGTGATTTTAAGTCCTATGTTTCAGCCCTTATGTCATTTGCTTGTTTTCATGTTTATGTTGACAAATTCATGGTGATTTCGACCCTTATGTTGTGATTTTTGAAAGTGATGTTTAAGTGAATTGTTGCATTTTTATTGGGGCCGATTCCTTCATGATTACTCTTCTTATGTACACTTCTTTGGCATTCTGGGACGAATGTTCCCAAGGGCGAGATATTGAAATGCCCCAAAAAGTGCCCTAAAATGTGCCTCAGAAATGCCCATAATCATAATTTCCGTATATCCTAAAATCCATGGTTGATATCGAAAATCCGACTTCATATTTGTGATAAGGGGGAAAATTGAGTGGGAAATGGTTATAACTCCGATTTTAGAGAAACCATATCAAAATTTGATTTTCAAAAGTTGACGAAAAACAGAAGCGATCTGCGGCCTTGGCGCGACGCGGCCAGGGCGTTGAGCTGTACATTTTTGTTGGCAATTTTTCTAGTTCGTTCTGAGGCCTTGGGGTCTTGGACCTAATCCTTCCTATACGTAAAACCACCTATACTTAGTCATTTTTCATCCCTATATCATTCAAGACATTCCCCGAAACCCTCTAAAACACTTAGCCAAATATTTCATTGGAAATCAAGTGTCCCAAACTCATTCGAGATCACAAGGAATTCATTCAAGCATCAAGTTCCCATTCGAATCTTCACCAATAAAATCTCCAAAGTTAAGGTATGGCATCAAGTTCCCATTCAGATCTTTACCAATAAAATCTTCAAGCAATGGGTCATTCCACCCATGGTGCCCAACCTTCCTTTTTTTTAAGTAAATTGCATGTTTGAAGTTGATTTATGTATGGGTATTTCTTATTATCAATTGATTATGAAGTATATAGGGGTTTCATGAAATTTTGACTGCTTAAGCATATTTTGAGCTACGAATCTATAATCAATGATGGGATTTGATAAGGGGTTTCAATATATCTTTCATGAGGGTGTTACTAAGTGTTGATGGGGTTGATTTATATTAAGTTTTCTCACATGATTTCACTCTTGAATTGGATGATGTTTAACTAGCTTTACACACCCACCAAGTGTTTGGTAAAATATCCAATTAAGGGTTCTTGAGTTATTGATGATTTATTTGCATGGCTTATGAGTCAAGTGACTTTATGATGATGAATAGAATGTATGTATGTATTGAATTCATGAAAATTATTTATAGTGTTGCAAGTTGACCACACCTTGTCAGGGGGGTGGTAAGCCCGTATTACCAATTGATGGGGAGATACCTCAATCGCCTTGTCGGAGGGTTGTAAGCCCGTACTACCACTTGAGGGTTAGATTCCTCAATCGCCTTGTCGGGGGGTGGTAAGCCCATATTATCATTTGAGGGGTAGATTCCTCAATCACCCTGTCGGGAGGTGGTAAGCCCCTACTACCAATTGATGGGTAGAGTCCTCAATTGCCTTCCAAGGGGATAGTTTCTTTACATGGATTCAAAGTACTAGTTTGTTTGGTGTATGATGATGGTGTCTTTCTACACATACATTATGTTCTATATAAGCATGTTTTACTTCAAGCATTGATCATGCATGCCATGTTGCTAATACACTATCTGTTGCTTATGTATATGCATTTTATTATGTTTGTTATCTCTTGTTACATTGCATCCTACATACTTACTACATTCAAACATACAAACCCATACTCTATGCCTACATGATGTTACCATGTAGGAACCGGATCCCCTCACAATCATGCTCCTCGTGGTTAGTTGGTTATTGTGAAGATAAGATTTGGTAAGTCCTCAAGTTCGGGGACACTAGCTACCATACTCTTGCTTATGTTATTTCTTTATGTTGAACTCTTTGATACTTTGAGGGTGAGCTCGAAAAGTGTCTTTGCCCCCGCACGTTCTATGTTTAGAGGTGTTGTTGGACAAGTGATATAATTGTATTATGAGCTTGACTCTTGAAATGTTTTATGACTATCACAAACTTCCCTTAGTCCCATTTTCCTTAGTTATATCTCTTGTCGTTGTTATTTTGCTTCCGCGATCAAGGATGTGTGATTGATATGCTAACAGGCTTGTTTGGGACTCCTTCGGGTTCTCTATTTGGCATGTCATGTCTACGCCCTGGGCTTGGGTTGTCACACAAATTACTTCTGAGTTCGAGGCAAGCCCACCACAAAATCCCTATTCACATCCTCCTACTTCCAAGTATGAATTTCAATGTCTTGAACCAACCCACCGGGCCATTGGTGCTCTGCCTTCACTTGTTGACAAGTTGGGCGTTCAGATACAAACTTGGGATCTTCTTGCACTATGCCACCAATACACCTCTTTCAAATCCCGATACATCTTAATAGATCCCATATGAATAGAATAATAGGAGTTATGGGTTTCGCTCATGATCACCTTTCTAAGGTTATCCACATCTGAAGCACATAACAGATGTTGATACCGGAGTTCACCATCTCCCCCTAGGGAGAAAACCTTATGTTCTTTTTCGCAACCAATTTTCTCAAGTCAATTAAAGATGGATCAAGATCTTGCTTAGCCATCACATCAGCAACCACCGAGGATTCGACCCCATTTTGAACATGTATACCACCATCATTGGAGTCGAACAACCTCACCCCCAACCTAGACAAACGGTGAACATCCCTATCCAACTCCTTTTTCTCCTCCTCAATATGAGCCACACTCCATATGGAAAGCCTAATAAGAGCATCGTCCACCACATTCGCCTTGCCGGGATGATATTAAACACTCATATCGTAGTCCTTTAGGAGTACCAACAATCTCCTTTTCCTCAAGGTGAGATCCCATTGAGTGAAAACGTGTTGCAAGCTCTTGTGATCAGTGAGAACATCTACATGCAGCCCATAGAAATGGTGTCTCAAAATCTTCAAGACAAATACTACCGCCGCTAACTCGGGGTCATGAATCGAGTAATTATGCTCATAAACCTTCAATTTCCTTGAGGCATAAGCTATCATCTTACCATGTCGCATAAGAACACAGCCCAACCCAGTCCGAGAAGCATCATAATATACCACAAAGCCATCCAAACCATTCGGTAGAGTCAAAACAGGAGGCGATGTAAGTCGATCCTTCAAAGCTTGGATCCTCTTTTCACACTCCTCCGAGCACAAAAACTTAACTTTCTTTTAGGTTAATTTAGTCAACGGAGATGCAATAGATAAGAACCCTTCAGCGAACCTCCTATAATAACCCACTAACCCAATAAACCTTCAAATATCCGAAGGGGTCAACGGCCTAGGCCAATTCTTCATGACCTCTATCAATTTTAGATCCACTTTAATACCATCAATGGACACCACATGTCCAAGAAAAGACACTTCACCTAACCAAAATGAACAATTGCTAAACTTGGCATACAACTTCTTCTCCCTCAAGGTTTGTAGAACCAATCTCAAATGATCTATATGCTCCTGCTTACTTCGAGAATAAATGAGAATATCATCAATGAAGGCAACTACAAAGCTATCAAGGATTAGCTTGAACAACCGATTCATAAGATCCATAAACACAGTTGCTGCATTAGTTAGGCCAAACGACATCACCACAAATGCAAAGTACCCATACCTTGTCTGAAAAGCCATCTTGGGACTATATGACTCTCTAACATTCAACTGATATGACTAAATTGGAGATCGATCTTTGAAAAGTGAGTAGCCCCTTGAAGTTGGTCAAACAAGTCATCGATCCTAGGCAACAGATGTTATGTTTAATGGTCACCTTATTCAATTGCCTATAATCAATACACATCCGAAGAGATTCATCTATCTTCCTTGCAAACAACACCAGATGTCACGATCTAAGCCTAGGGCCTATACATGAAATGGTGAATGAGGAACATGAAGGAACCCCAAGCAAGCCTCTAAAAATATCATTATACTCCTTGGTCGCGGAAGCAACTTAACAATATATAAAGAAATTAATTAAGGGCAAAGAGACTAAGGGAAGACTTTCATAACATAAACATCAAAAATGTTAAAGCTCATAGAAATAATACATAACTTGCCTAATAACACCTCTAATACATGGAATAGAGTGGGGGCCAAGAAAACTTTCCAGGCTCATCCTCACAGTCATAAGCATGCATCAAAAGAAAGAGAGTCTTTATACATAGCATAGGATTAAAGACATTGTCCCCAAAATTGAGGACTCAACAACTCGCTTTGAGAGAAATCGTACTAGCCACATGGAGGAGGATGATGATTAAGTAGAGCTCCAGTTCCTACATGGTAAATAATGTAGGCACAGAGTATGTGTTAGTACATTTGAATATGCTACGTAAGGAGGATAAAATGCAACAAGAGACAGGCAACATAATCAAAATGCATATTTAGGCAATAAATGAGCATATAACAATATGGCATCCATTAATGAAGCTTGTAGTAAAACATGCTTACATAGAACATTTTACATGTACAGGAAGAAACTATCATTAGTAACCAAGGCCTACCACCTTGGCGAGGCGATTGAGGTTTATACCCAATAAAGTAGCACAAGCATACCACCCCCTAGCGAGGCGATTGAGGTATAAAACCCCATCATGGTTGCACGGACCTACCACCCCCTAAGCTAGAGATTGAGGTATATTGCCCCCAATATAGTAGTTCGGGCCTATTACACCCTGAACGAGGCAATTGATCAACTTCCAACACTATACATACCATTAATGAAATCAACGCATATACATATCTCTTTCATCATCATAAAGTCATTTAAATTATATTCCATGCATTAGGCCTTCAACAACCCAAGAAGCATTAACCGGACATTTTATCAAACACTTGTAGGGTGTATATTATAAAATCATGCAATTCAAGAGTAAAATCATGCAAGTAAATTCAATATAAAACCACCCACCAACACTTGGTAGTACCCTCAAGCAATATAAATCAAAATCCTTCATCAAACTTCAAGATAGTTCAAAGATTCATAGCTCAAAACATACTTAAATAGTCACACTTTTATGAAATTCCAACATAGTTTATAGTCAAATTCATAGTAAGTAAGACTCATAAGTAAATCAACTTAGAAACATGTAATTCGGGCGAAAAGGAAGCTTGGGCACCATGGGTGAAAGGACCCAATGGTTGAAACCCACATACCTTGACTTTGGAGAATACTTTGATGAAATTGGAAATGGAGAGTTGAAGCTTGAGTGAAATCATTAAGATCCGAAATGAGTTTTGCCACTCGAATATTGGGTGAAATATTTGTCTAAGTGTTTGTGAGAGTATTGAAGAATGTCTTGCATGATATGAAGGTAAAATATGGCTAAATATAGGTATTTTACACATGGAAACACTTATGCCCAAGACCCAAAGGAATTGGAATGAACAACAAAACTGGCCGTAAAATAACACTAGTCCGCGCCCTGGCCGCGTCGAGCTAGGGGCGTAGTCTCATTCTATTTTTCGAAAATTTTGGAAAACAAAATTTTGATACAGTTTCTCTAAAATTTGGATTAGACCCATTTCCCACTCTATTTTGCCCCCTGATCAAGAATATGAAGTCGGACTGTCGATATCACGCACAGATTTTGAGATATATAGAAATTATGATTGTAGGTACTTTCGAGGCACATTTTTGGACACTTTTTGGGGTCGTTTCAGTATCTCCCCCTTTGGAAAATTCGTCCCCGAGTGTCAAAGAAGCAAACATAAGAAGAGTAATCATGAAGAAATCAGCTCCAATAAGAATGAAATAATGTACTTAAACATCATTTCACAAATCTCAAGATAAGTGTTTAAAATCACCATGAACTTGTCAACATAAACATGAATATATGAAATGACATAAAGGTTGATACATGAGGCATGAAATCACATAAGGTACTCAGAATTAGTACCTTAGGCATGAGTAGAATGGAAGAGATAGGGATATCGCTATTGCATGTCCGCTTTGGCTTCCTATGTAGAACTTTCGACTTGTTGATTCCTCTAAACGACCTTAATGGATGCTACATCCTTGTTCTTCAACATCTTCACTTGTCTATCCAAAATCTTTACCGGAACATCTTCATAAGTAAAGTTGTCTTCAACAAAACCCACAACATCCAATGTGACAATAGCATTCGGGTTGCCCACACATTTTCTCAACATGGATACATGAAAGACCGGATGAACAAAGTCTATTTCACTAGGCAACTCCAACGCGTAGGCCACCTTACCAAGCCTCCTTAACAACCCTATAAGGATCCACATAACTTGGACTCAATTTACAATTTTTTTTCCCAAAATCACCACACCCTTTATGGGTGAAACCTTCAAATAGACTCAATCACCAACTTTATATTCAATCTCCTTCCTTCTCACATTGGAGACTTTTGACGACTTTGGGCTCTTTTCAACCTCTCCCTAATAAATCTTACCTTCTCCATAGCCTCCATGACAAGATCTGGACCCAACAATGCCATCTCTCCCACTTCGAACCACACAACTGATGATCTACAGTGCCTACCATAGAGGGCCTCAAAAGGAGCCATACTAATTCTAGAATGATAGCTATTATTATAAGAAAACTCAATCAATGGAAGATGATCATCCAAACTATCCTTAAACTCCAAAATGCAAGCCTTAAGCACATCCTCAAGAGTTTGGTAGTTCTTTTGGCATGGCCATTCATGTGAGGGTGAAAGGCCATACTCAGCTTAACCTTGGTACGAAGACCTCTTTGGAAGGACCTCCAAAAGCGTGAAGCAAATTGAGCACCACGATATGATATTATAGACAAGGGCACCCCATGCAATCTAACCAACTCATCATGTACAATTTAGCATAGTCTTCGACCCCATAAGTAGTCTTAACCGGTGGGAAATAAGTCGAATTTTGTCATTCTATCAACCATAACCCAAATAGAATCAAAACCCTTTCTAGTCTTAAGCATCCCAACCACAAAATCCATGTTAATTTCCCCACTTCCTCTCACTTCCAAGTAGGAGTCTTAGGCAACCCTTTCCAGTTTGAGGCCACCCAGACATTGGTGTTTGGCTTTGACCTTTTGGCAACTATGAAAACCCAGATACAAATTTAGCAATGTCCTTCTTTATAAGTCCCCACAAAAACACATCCCTCTAATATCTATACATCTTTGTAGAGCCGGGGTGAATAGAATAGGAAGAGTTATAAGCCTCATCAAGAACCTTCACTCTCAAGCCATCAACACTAGGCACACAGAACCTTCCTTGGTACATAAGGGAACCATCTCCCTCTTGGGAGAAAACCTCCACCTTGCTCTCTCTTACCAAGGCCATCAATTCTAATAAGGAGGAGCCAAGATCATGCTTCGCTTTTAGATCATCAACCAAGGAACATTTTGAACCATCAACAACCACAATACCACCATTATCAACCTCTTCCAACTTAACCCCCAATCTAGCCAACCGATAGATCTCTCTAGCCACCTATTTTCCCCCATCATCAGTATGAGCTAGGCTACCTATAGACACCCTACTCAAAGCATCCGCCACAACTTTAGCCTTACCGGGATAATAATGCATATTCATATCATGATCCTTAAAAAGCTCTAGCCACCTTTGTTTCCTTAAGTAAAGATCTTTTTGAGTGAACACATATTGGAGACTCTTATGATCGGTAAACACATCAACATACATCTCATACAAATAATGTCGCCAAATGTTTAAAGCAAATACGACGAAGGCCAATTTAAGATCATGAGTAGGATAATTCTTGTCATGCACTTTGAGTCACTTAGAAGCATAGGTTATCACCTAACCATTTTGCATCAAAAACAACACAACCCAATCCGGGAGGCATCACAATACACAACATACCTTTCCAACCCATCCAGTAGAGATAAGATAGGAGCCGAGACAAACTTATTCTTCAAGGTTTGGAAACTCTTTTACATTCATCAGTCCACACAAACTAAGCCTTCTTTTAGGTCAACTTAGTCATGGGAGTGAAATAGAAGAGAACCTATTCACAAATCTCCAATAATAACCCACTGAGCCCAAGAAGCTTCTACTATCCGATGGGGTAAAAGGTCTAGGTCAATTTCTAATCACCTCGGTTTTCTTAGGATCCATCTTAATGCCATCCCCCAACACCACATGACCTACAAAGGAAACCTCTTTCAACAAAAATTCACACTTCATATATTTAGAATACAACTTCTCTTCTCTCAATTCTTGAAGAACCACCCTCAAATCACCCACATGCTCCTCCTCACTATGAGAGTAGATAAAGATATCATCAATGAAAACCACAACAAACAAATCAAGGTAGGGTTTAAAGACCTCTATTCATAAGATCCATGAAGATAACAGGTGCATTGGTCAACCCAAAAGGCATAACTACAAATTCAGAATGCCCATACCTAGTCTGGAAGGTCTTCTTGGGAATATCACACTCCTTCACCTTTACTTGATGATAAACGGACCGAAGATCAATCTTAGAGAAGTGACTAGCCCCTTGAAGTTGGTCAAGCAAATGATCAATCCTTGGTAGAGCATACTTATTCTTTATGGTGACCCTATTTAGTTGCCAGTAGTCAATGTACATTTTAAGAGACCCATCCTTCTTCTTGACAAACAACACCAATGCAACTCAAGGTGATTGGCTAGGACTAATAAAACCCTTCTCCAATAAATCACCTAATTGCTTTTTCAACTTTTTTAACTCTGGCGGGGCCATACCGTAAGAGGTATTATAAATGGGTTTGGTGTCGGTAAGAAGATCTATACCAAATTCTATTTCCTTTTGGGAGGGACACCAGGAATGTCATTTGGGAAGACATCAAGGAATTCATTTACCACAGGAACTGACTCTATATGAAGGACTTTGGACTCCACATCCCTAACCTTCATAAGATAACGAGACACCACTACGAGATCAACTTTTGGGATTAAATCTTAGAGATAAACCTACCCTTGACCACCACATCATGACTCTCCAACTCAAGGATGGGTTCATTTGGGAATTTGAATTTGATTCTACGGGTTCTACAATCAATAGAGGCATAATATACATGCAACCAATCCATCTCAAGAATGACATAAAAATCCACATATCCAACTCAACAAGATCACAAGGCAATATTTTATGCAAGATACAAATGGGACAATTTGTATAGACCTTTCTAGCAACAATAAATGCATCAATTGGAGTAGACACCTCGTAAGACTGAAAAAACAGTTCGGGCTCAACATGAAGCTTTTTAGCAATAAAAGAAAGAGTGACACCCAGGTCTATCATTGTATACACATAAAAATAAAAGACTTTTAACATACTAGCGACGACATCGGGCACCACATAAACCCCTTGTCTCCCTTGGAGTGCATCAAAGCGATTGTCTCTTGGGGCACCACCTCGTTGGCCTCCTCTCCCCAAAAGAACCGCATTAGCACCCTAGCCTTGTGGACGAACATCTTTTCCCTTGTTGCGATTATGTGGATAATCCATTGCCTTATGCCCCACTTCCCCACAACTATAACAAGCACTAGTATACCTAAAGCATGGGCCACTATGACCCTCCACATTTTGGACACAAAGGATTAGACACCACACCACCGTCACTTTGAGACCTTGGGTAGTCATTGCAAACCTTACATTAGGAGCATGAGAACAGCCTTGGCCTTTATGAAACCGGCCACTCCTGGAACTTTGGAGCCTCCCATCAAAACAGTTTGTCTTGGCCTCATAACCCCTCCTATTTCTCAACTTCTCCCCTTCTAAGTGCTCGGCATAAGTCATTAGGGGGGATAAGTCCATGTCACTAATCAGCATAGCACCCTGACACTCCTCATTCCCCAAATTGGAAACACCAATACAAATTTATTCATTCTAGACCTCCGGTCGGCAACAAAGTGTGGGGCACATTTAGTGAGTTGGTTGAACTTGAGGGTATACTCCCTCACACCCATAGATCCTTGCTTCAAATTCATGAACTCCATCATTTTGGCCACCGTAAGCTTAAGAGGTAAAAAACGATTGAGGAAAGAACAAGTTGAGGAAAGCCACCTTAAACTCCTCCCAAAGGATCTTCTACTCCTTCCATTGAGTATACCATGTTTGAGCCACCCCCTTGAGTTGGTAAGCCGCCAACTCTGCCTTATTTTCTGACATCACACCCATGATAGCCAACACTTTATATAACTCATCAATAAGTTCTTGAGGGTCCTCATCCACTTTAGATCCATAGAACTCTAGTGGGTTCATCCTCATAAAGTCCCTCACCCGAGATGTCGGAGTAGGAGCATGAGGTGCTTGGGCCCCTTGATTGACTTGATTAGTCATAACTTGGGCTAGCAAGGTGAGAGCATCTCGGAGCTCTCCATGAGCGGGTTATTCCTTGGGTGTGTGGGCTCTTCTTCCTATTATGCAATGAACAATCGCTAGAGGGGAGAAACCTTACCTTAGCTTCTGTAGCACGACATAGAGTAAGAAGAAAAGAAACATTGCCTAAAACATCTCATAGTTGTGGTGCACAACAATACAATGAATAAGACTCTAATCAATGTGGTGTGCTGGATGCCGAGGACCATTAACAACCTAGGGCACTAATACCAAGTTTGTCATGACCCAAGCTTAGGGCCTAGACGTGACACGACGAATGGGGAACCCCAAGCAAGCCTCTTAATATATCATTATAGATCCTTGGTCACGGAAGCAACTTAACAACATATAAAGAATAGAAATAAGCGCAAAGGGACTAAGGGAAGACTTTCATAACATAAACATCAAAAGAGTCAAGCACTAATACATAACTTGTTCAATAACACCTCTAATACATGAATTGAGCGGGGGCCAAGACAACTTTCTAGGCTCAACCTCATAGTCATAAGCACGAATTAAAAAAAACAGAGTCTTTATACATAGCATAGGATAAATGACATTATCCCAGAAATTAAGGACTCTCCAACTTGCTTTAAGAGAAATCATACTAGCCACGTGGATAAGGAGGATGATCAAGTGGAGCTTCGGTTCCTACATGGTAACATCATGTAGGCATAGAGTATGCATTAGTACGTTTGAATGTGCTAAGTATGTAGGATGCAGTGCAACAAAGGATAGGAAACATAATCAAAATGCAAATTTAGGAAATAAATGAGCATATAACAATATGACATGCATGAATGAAGCTTCTCGTAAAACATGCTTACATAGAAAATTTTAAATGTGCAGGAAGAGACCATCATTAGTAACCAAGGCCTACCACCTCCTTGGCGAGGCGATTGAGGTATATACCCCCCATATGGTAGCACGGGCCTACCAACCCCCGAGCGAGGCGATCGAGGTATAAACCCCCCAACACGATTGTACGGGACTACCACCCCTCGAGCTAGGTGATTGAGGTATATACCCCTCGATATGGTAGTTCGGGCTTAAAACCCCCGAACGAGGCAATTGATCAACCTCAAACACTATAGATACCATTCATGAAATCAACACATATACCTACCTCTTTCTTAATCATACAGTCATTAAACTCATATACCATGCATTAGGCCTTCAACAACTCAAGAAAAATTAACTGGACATTTTATCAAACACTTGGCGGGAGTGTAATGCTAGTATAAAACCATGCAATTCAAGTGTAAAATTATGCAAGTAAATTCAATGTAAAACCACCCACCAACACTTGGTTATATCCTCAAGAAATATACATCATAACCCTTTATCAAATCTCAAGATAGGTCAAAGATTCTTATCTCAAAACATGCTTAAACATTCACACTTTTATGAAACCCCAACATAGGTCATATTCAAATTCATAGTAAGTAAGACCCGTAAGTAAATCAACTTAGGAACATACAATTTAGCTGAAAAGGAAGCTTGGGAACCATGGGTGAAACGACCCAATGGTTGAAACCCGCATACTTTGAATTTGAAGAATTCCTTAATGATTATTCGATTGGAGACTTGAAGCTTGAGTGAAATCCTTAAGATTCGGAATGAGTTTTGGCACTTGAATTTTGGGTGAAATATTTATTTAAGTGTTTGAGAGAGTATTCGGGAATGTCTTGCATGATATGAAGATGATATATGGCTAAGTATAGGTATTTTAACAAATAGGAAGACTTAGGCCCAAGTCCCAAAGGCCTTTGACTGAACAACAAAACTGGCCAAAAAATAACACTAGTCCGCACCCTGGCTACTTCGCGCCAGGTGCGCGGACTCATTCTGTTTTTCAAAATTTTGGAAAGTAAAATTTTGATACGGTGGCTCTAAAATCAAGGTTAGACCCATTTCCTACTTCCCCCTTAATTTTTCCAAATGATCAAGAATATGAAGTTGGATTTCAATACCATGTACAAATTTTGAGATATATGAAAATTATGAATTTTGGCACTTCTGAGGCACATTTTCAGGCACTTTTTGGGGTCGTTTCACCGGAGCGCCCTATAGAGATATACTTGGCCTGATTAAACCCTTCTCCAACAAATCCTTCAACTGATCCTTCGACTATTTAAACTCAGTCGGTGCCATATGGTAGGGAGGAACAAAGATAGGTTGCGTATATGAAAGAAGATCCACACCATAGTCTACTTCCTTTTCAAGAGGAATACTAGTCAAGTCTTCAGATAACACGTTCGAAAACTCATTCACCACTAGAACCAACGCAAGAGTAAGTGATTCAGATTACACATCTTTGACTCTCACAATATGATAAATGCTCCACTTAGAGGTCATCTTCCGAGCCTTGAGGTAGGAAATAAACCGACCCTTAATAGCAGAGTCACTACCCTTCCATTCCAGAATGGGCTCACCAGGAGGTTGGAACTTGAATTTCAGGGTTCTACAATTTAAAGAGGCATATGATTCATGCAACCAATCAATCCAGGAATCAAATCAAAATCAAGTATTTCAAGTTACATAAGATCACACGGCAAAACCTTATGCAAGACAAAAATAGGACAACCACGATAGACCCTATGTGCAACAACAAATTCACCCACGGGAGTATAAACTGAGAAAGGATTTCTCAAAATTTCTAGACTCAAACAAAACTTAACAGCCAACAGAGGAGTCACAAAAGACAAATTTGCACTCGGGTCAAGCAAAGCATAAGCATCAAAATCAAAGACTTATAACGTACCGGTGATAACATCTTGGGCCTCCTCACCTTCCTGACGGGCATGGAGAGCATAGAACCTATTGTTACTTAGGGCCTCACTTTGAGGAGCTCTTTGTTGGCCTAGAGCACCCCGAGTTGCCTTACCCTAACCTCTCTGAGCAACCTTAGGACAATAAAAAATTTTGTGGTCCTTGTCACTACACCGAAAAAGTAGGCACCCAAATTCCTCCAACATTCACCTGTATGGTGCTTCCCACACTTTTCACACGAAGGATACCCCTGTACAACACCAACCGATACCCTAGGAGGAGACACTCTAGCATTGGTAACCTGAGCATTAGAGCCATGGTCCTGTTGGAAGTGCCCAAAACCACTACCCTGAGAGTAAAATGTCACGACCCAAGCCTACTAGACGTGACACGATGCATGGGGAACTCGAAGGGATCCCAATCAAGTGTCTTAACATATCATTATACATCCTTGGTCGCGAAAGCAATAAAATACAACAAGAGATAGTAAATAGGGATAAGGGGGCTAAGGGACAACTTTCATATCATAAACATCAAGAGTCAAGAGAGAGTCAAAGATCATAGCATAATACAAAACATATCCAACAACACCTCTAAAACTTAGATACTTAGAGGGGGCCAAGACAAGCTACTGGCCTCACCCGCATAGTCAACATATACATGAAAGAAGATACTCTTGGAACATAGTATCAAATCATAAACATCGTCCTTGAAATGAAGGACTCGCCAAAGGACTTGAGAGAAGTCATACTAGCCACGTGGAGTAGGAAGGTCAAGTGGGACCCCGGTTCCTATATTGCGACATCATGTAGGTATGGAGTATGCATTAGTACATTTGAATGTACTAAGTATGCAGGATGCAATGCAACAAGTGATAAGCACAATACATAAAATGCATAACATATACAATGGGCAAACATATAGAAATATGGCATGTATGAATGATACTTGAAGTCAAACCATGCTTGTATGGAATATAATACATGTGTAAGGAGAGACTATTATTAGTGCATATCCAAGGATTGCCACCCCATTGGAATGGCGAATGAGGTACGAACCCCTCATCATGGTTGATGAAGAACAAACCCCCCATTATGGTTGAGGAGGAACAAAACCCCCAACATGGTTGTTGAGGTACAAACCTCCTGACATGGTTGATGGAGTACGAACCCCCAAATGTGGTTATCAAGGTTCAAACCCCTCAACATGGTTGCACGAGCCTTCCACCTCCCGAGCGAGGCGATATAGGTACAAACACCTTAGCAAAGTTACTCGAGCATACAACCCCCGAAGTGAGGTGGTCAATTCCCTACACTATAGAGGTAATATCATATACATACATTGCTTTCATCATCATAAAGTCATTCAATTCATAAGACACGCATTAGACCTTCATTACCTTAAGAAATCACGATCCGGACATTTTATCAAACACTTGGCGGGTGTGTAGTGCTAATGTAAAACCATGCATTTAAAGAGTGGAATCATTCTAGAAAATCAAATGTAAAACCATCAATAGGTACTTGTTAACACCCTCAAGGAATATACATCAAAATAATTCATTAAATCTCACAAATATATCTTAGATTTATAGCTCAAACCATGCTAAAACAGTCACAATTTCATGAAATCCAAACATATTGTGCAGTGAAATTCATAATTGGTAAGATCCATGACTAAATCAACTTTAAATCATGCAATTTAAGGTAAAAGAAAGCTTGGGTATCACTAGTGAAAGGGACACATGAAATAAACCCACATACCTTGAATTTGGAGAATCCTTGAAGAAGATTGGAGATGGAGACTTGAAGCTTTAATGAGAACCTTAAGATCCGAATGAGTTTCAGACTTGAAATTTGGGGATGAAATATTCTCTAAGTGGTTGAGAGAGTATTTGGGAATGTCTTGAATGATATGAGAGTGAAATAAGGCTAAGTATAGGCACTTTCATACATTGGAACACTTAGGCCAAAGACTCAAAAGTCTTCGACCGAGATAGAAAAACTGGCCACAAAATACATAGAAGCGCGACCTTGGTATGTCGCGCTAGGGGCGCGGATTGTCTCTGAAAATTGCATTTTTGCTATTTTCAAATCTTGCTACTGTTGCTCTTAAATTTGGGTTAGACCCATCCTCCACTCAATTTTACCCCTGAGCAAGAATGCGAAGTGAGATGTATGGAAATTACGATTCCGGGCACTTTTTGCGGTCGTTTCAATATCTCTCCCTTGGTAGCATTCATCCTTGAATGTCAAAGAGAAGTATATGATAGGAGTATTTATAAAGAGGTCAGTCCCAACTAGGATGCATTAACACACTCAAAATACCATTTTAAAAATCTCAGCATAAGCGTAAAATCATCACAAACATGACAATATAAAAATGAATGCATGCAAATGACTTAGGGGCTTGAACATGAGACATGAAATCACATAAAAGGCTTACAATTAGTACCTTAGGCTTGAATAAAAAAAATAAGGGTATCGCTTTTGCATATCCGCTTCGGCCTGGCAAGTAGTACTTTCAACTTGTTGGTTCCTCCAAAGGACCTTAACGGAAGCAACATCCTTGTTCCTCAACCTCTTCACTTGTCTATCCAAGATCACTACTAGAACTTTTTCATATGTCAAGTTGTCTTCATCTACCCCCCACAACATCAAGAGGAACAATAGCATTAGAATCACCCACACACTTCCTCAATATAGACACATGAAAGACCGGATGAACCAATTCCATTTCTCTAGGCAAATCCAAATTTTAAGGTACCTTACCAATCCTTCTCATCACCCTATAAGGACCCATATATCTAGGGCTTAACTTGCCCTTCTTACCAAAATGGACCATGCCCTTCATGGGTGACATCTTCAAATAGAACCAATTGCCAACCTTAAACTCAAACTCCCTCCTTCTCTCATCGGCATAAGACTTTTGGTGACTTTGGGATGTTCTTAACCTTTGTTTAGTCATCCTTACCTTCTCCATAGCATCCATAACCAGATCCGGACCCAATAAAGCCACCTTTCCAACCTCAAACCACCCAATCGGTGATCTACAACATCTACCATAGAGAACCTCAAAAGGAGCCATACCAATACTTGATAACTATTGTTATATGCAAACTCAATCAATGGAAGATGATCACCCCAACTAACCTTAAGCTCCAATACACAATCCCTAAGCATGTCCTCAAGTGTTTTGATAGTTCTTTTGGCTTGGCCATCCATTTGAGGGTGAAAGGCCGCACTAAGCTTTACCTTGGTTCCAAGACCTCTTTGGAAGGACCTCCAAAAGTGTGAAGTGAATTGTACACCACGATCTGATATGATAGATAAAGGAACCCCATGCAACCTCACCAAATCATGAATGTACAACCTAGCATAATCTTCAGCCCCATATGTAGTCTTAACCAGTAGAAAGTGAGCCAATTTTGTCATCCTATCAACCACAACACATATGAAATCAAAACCCTTTCTAGCATTGGGCAACCCGACCACAAAATCTATATTAATCACTTCTGACTTCCAAGAAGGAATCTCTATGTCTTGGGTTAGGTCAACCGGTGATGTTTGTCTTTAACTTGTTGGCAACTATGGCAACCGGAAACAAATTTGGCAATGTCCCTCTTCATGCCTCCCCACTTATAAACCTCTCCGAAATCTCTATACATCTTAGTAGACGCAGGGTGAATAGAGTAAGAAAAACCATGAGCCTCATCAAGAATCTTTTCCTTTAAGCTATCAACACAAGGCACACACAACCTACCTTGGTACCTAAGGGGAGCATCTCCCCCTTGGAAGAACACCTCCACCTTACCATCTTTTACCAATGCCTTCAATTCCAACAAAGCTGGGTCAAGATCTTGCTTAGTTTTTACCTCCTCAACTAATGAAGATTTAGAACCATCAACAACAACACAACCACCATTATCAATCCCTTCCAACCTAACTCTAAATCTAGCCAACCGCTGGACCTCCTTAGCCACCTCTATGCCACCATCATCAACATGAGCTAGCTACACATAGACACCCTACTCAAAGCATCCGCCACCATATTAGCCTTTGCAGATGAAAATACACACTCATATCATAATCTTTAAGAAATTCTAACCACCTTCTTTGCATCAAGTTCAGATCTTTTTGGGTGAAAACATATTGGAGGCTATTTTGATTGGTGAACACATCAACATGCATTCCATACAAGTAGTGATTCCAAAATTTCAAAGCGAAGACCATGACGGCTAACTCAAGATCATGGGTAGGATAGTTCTTTTCATGCACTTTGAATTGCCTAGAAGTATAGGCTATGACTTTACCATTTTGAATTAGAACACAACCCAAACAAACTCTAGAAACATCACAATACACCCCAAACCCCTCTCGCCCATCTAGTAGGGACAATGTAAGAGAGAACACAAGCTTATCTTTCAAGGTTTGGAAGCTCCTTTCACACTTATCAATCTACACAAACTTAGCCTTCTTTTGGGTCAATTTTGCCATGGGAGAAGCAATAGAAGAGAACCAATTCACAAATCTCCAGTAGTAACCTGCTAAGCCCAAGAAGCTCCTAATATCCGACGAGGTCAATAGTCTAGGCAAATTTCTAATCACATCCATCTTTTTAGGATCCACCTTAATACCATCCCCTAACACTGCATGACCTAGAAAGGCAATTTCCTTCAACCAAACTTCACATCTCATATTTAGCATAGATTATCTCTCCCCTCAATCTTTACAACACTACCCTCAAATGACTCATATGCTCCTCCTCACTTTGTGAATAGATCAAAGAATCATTAATGAAGACCACAAAAAATGAATTAAAGTAGGGTTTAAAGACCCTATTCATAAGATCCATGAAGATAGTCAGTGCATTGGTCAACCCAAAGGACATCACAACAAACTCAAAATGCATATACCTAGTCCGAAAAGCCGTCTTAGGAATATCACACTCCCTCACCTTCACTTGATGATACTCGAACTGAAGATCAATCATAGAGAAGTGGCTATCCCCTTGTAATTGGTCAAACAAATCATCAAACCTTTGAAGAGGATACCTATTTTGATGGTGACCCTATTAAGTTGCCGGTAGTCAATACACATTCTAAGAGACCCATTTTTCTTCTTCACAAACAACACCGGTGCACCCCAAGATGATTGGCTAGGCCTAACAAAACACTTCTCCAACAAATCCCTAAATTGCTCCTTCAACTCCTTTAACTCCGCCAGGGCCATATGGTAAGGGGGAATAGAAATTGGTTGAGTATTGGGGAGGAAGTATATATCAAAATCTATCTCCCTATTTGGAGAGGTTATTTGGAAATACATCAAGAAACTCATTTACAACCGGAACCAACTCCATAGGAATGACCTTAGACTCTAGATCCCTAACCCTCACAAAATGGTGAAGACACAACTTAGAAATCAACTTATGGGCTTTAAAGCAAGAGCTGAACCTACACTTGAGAACTATATCATGACTCTCCCACTCAAGTACGTGTTCATTTGGGAATTGGAATTCGACCTTACGGATTCTACAATCAATCCTTCCCAAGAATGACATCAAAATCAACCATGCCCAACTCAACAAGATCACAAGGCAATATTTTGTGCAAGATGCAAATAGGACAATTTCTATAGACCTTTTGTAACAAAAATAGATACACTAATAGGAGTAGATACTTCATATGACTCACACAATAATTCGGGCTCAACAAGAAACATTTTGGCAACAAAGGGTATAACAAAAGAAAGAGTAGCACCCTAATCAATCAATGCAAATACTTCAAAATCAAAGACTTTTAACATACTAGTAACAACTTCGGGCACTTCATCTACCCCTTGCCTCCCATGTAAAACATAAAGCTGATTGTGCCTTGGGGCACCATCTTGTTGGCTAGCTCTCCCCAAAGGAACCACATTAATACCTTGTGGATGAAGCTCCTTACCCTTGTTGTCATTTCCAACATCTTATGCCCAACTATACATCACCCATAACACGCATTAGTATCCCTCAAGCATGGGCCAGTATGATCCTCACCACATTTCGGACACCCACTATTAGGAACCATACCCTCAACACCTTGGGCCCTGGGAAAATCATTGGCGACCCTTTTATGAAATGCATGAGAAGACCCTTGGCCATGAAGGAACCGGCTAGCCTTTCGACTATGGAACTTTCCCTCAAAATGGGCCCTCTTGGACACATGGCCTTTTCTCTTCCTCAACCTCTCCTTCTCCATTTGTTTAGCATAGGTCATCAAATAGGATAAATCCATGTCACTAGTCAACATAGGGACCGCCACTCCACACTCACCAAGTCGGAAACATCCATCATAAATTTATTTACCCTAAACCTTGAGTCGACCACCAAGTGTGAAGCATATTTTGAAAGTTGGCTGAACTTGAGAAAATATTCCCTCACATTCATAGACTCATGTCTCAAATTCATAAATTCTACCAATTTTGCTTCCCTAAGCTCAAGAGGGAAGAATCGATTAAGGAAAGCCGCCTTGAACTCCTCCCAAAGCACCACATTGTTAACCCCCTTCTCCTCTTTCCATTGATTGTACCATATTTGTGCTTCACCTTTGAGTTTGTAGGCCACCAACTCTGATTTATCCTCTGACCATACACCCATGATAGCAAAACTTTTGTAAACCTCATCAAGAAATTCTTGAGGGTCCTAATACACCTTTGACCCATAGAATTCTGGGGGATTCATCCTCATGAAATCTCTCACCCGAGATGCTGGTATATGTGCATGAGGGGCTTGGGCCCGTTGGTTGACTTAATCAGCCACAACTTGTGCAAGTAAAGTGAGAGCATCCCGAAGCTCTCCATGATCCGGTTGCTCCTCGGGTGTGCAAGCTCTTCTTCCTCTTGTTTTAGGCATGATCAAGCATAGCAAAGCACAATTGTCAGGGGAAAACCTTACCTTAACTTCTATAGCATGACATAGAGTAAGATGAAGGGAAACATTTCCTAAACGCCTCTTAGCCTCTACCTCATAATTGTGGTGAACAACACAACCATGAAAAAGACTCTAATCGAAGCGGTGTGTTAGACGCCAAGTGCCTAGCAACCTAGGGCTCTGATATCAAGTTTTTCATGAACCAAGTCTAGGGCCCAGACGTGACATAGTGCATGGGAAACCCGAAGGGACTCTAAGCAAGCTTCTTAACACATCATTAAACATCTTTGGTCACGGAAGCAATAAAATGCAATATGAGATAGTAAATAGGGACAATAGGGCTAAGGTACAACTTCCATATCATAAACATCAAGAGTCAAGAGAGTCAAAATTCATAGCATCATACAAAACATGTCCAACAAAACCTCTAAAACTTAGATACTTAGCGGGGGCCAAGACAAGCTAACCTGCCTGACCCTCATAGTCAACATATACATAAAAGAACATAGTCTTGGAACATAGTATGAGCTCATAAACATCATCCCGAAATGGAGGACTCACCAAAGGGCTGGAGAGAAATCGTACTAGTCACGTGGAGGAGGATGGTCAAGTGGGACTCCGGTTCCTACGTGGTGACATCATGTAAGCATGGAGTATGCGTTAGTACGTTTGAATGCACAAAGTATGTAGGATGTAATGCAACAAGTGATAAGCACCACATGCAAAATGCATAACATAGACAATAGGTAAACATATAGCAATATGGCATATATGAATGATGCTTAAAGTAAAACAATGCTTATATAGAACATAATACATGTGTAAGGAGAGACCATTATTAGTATATATCCAAGGTCTACCACCCCCTTGTAGAGACGAATGATTTACAAACCTCTCAATAGGTTGATGAGGTACAAAACCCCCAACATGGTTGATGAGGTACAAATCCCCCAACATGATTGATGAGATACAAACCCCCTAACATGGTTGATGGAGTACAAACCTCCTAACGTGGTTATCAAGGTACAAACCCCTCGACAGCATAGGCCTACCACCTCCCGAAAGAGGTGATGGAGGTATAAACCCCTCAATAAGGTTACTTGGGGCTGCAAACCCCCGATTGAGGCATCATCAATTTCCAACACTATGATAATATCATATACATACATTTCTTTCATCATCGTAAAGTCATTCAACTCATATGACAAGTATTAGACCTTCATTTCCTCAAGAAATCATAACCTGAACACTTTATCAAACACTTGGTAGGTGTGTAGTGCTATTGCAAAACCATGCATTTCAAGAGTGGAATCATGCAAGAAATTTAAACATAAAATCACCAACAGGTACTTGGTAACACCCTCAAGCAATATTCATTAAAACCCTTAATCAAATATCACAATAGAACTTAGATTCATAGCTCAAAACATGCTAAAACAGTATAATTTCATGAAACCCTAACATAATGTGCAGTGAAATTCGTAATAGGAAAGACCCTTGAGTAAATCAACTTTAAATCATGCAATTTTAGGTGAAAAAAAACTTGCGTATCATGAGTGAAAGGGACCCATGAAACAAACCCATATACCTTGACTTTGGAGAATCCTTGAAGAAGATTGGAGAAGGAGACCTAAATCTTGAATGAGAACCTTAAGATCTAGATGAGTTTTGAGACATGAAATTTGAAGATGAAATATTGTCTAAGTGTTTGAGAGAGTATTTGGGAATGTCTTGAATTATATGAGGGTGAAATAAGGCTAAGTATAGGCATTTTCAGGCATGGCACCACTTAGGCCAAAGGCTCTAAAGTCTTGGACCAAGATAGAAATATTGGCCAAAAAATACACAAAAGTGCACCCTTGGCGCGTCGTGCCAGGGACGCAGATCGTCTCTGGAAATCGCATTTTTATGATTTGCAAATTTTGCTATGGTTGCTCTTAAATCGAGGTTAGACCCATTCTCCACTCGATTTGACCCCATGGACAAGAATATGAATTCAGATTTTGATATCACACATATTATATATATATATATATATATATGGAAATTACGATTCTGGGTACTTTTGAGGCACATTTTCGGACACTTTATGGGGTCGTTTCACCGAAGAACCCACCATCAAAATGGGCCTTTTTAGGATCATGTATCCTGCTCCCTTTGTGTTTCTCCCCTTCAATTTGCTCGGCATACACCATTAGTTTAGAAATATCTATATCTAGGATGAGCATGGCAGTGCGACATTCTTTCACAGGTGAGTCAGAGATACCGAAAATGAAATAGTGCATCCTTGCACAAGAGTCAACCATAAGTATCAGAACATACTTGGAGAGCTTGGTAAACTTAAGGCCATCATCCCTCACACACATATTCCCTTTCTTGTGGTTGATAAATTTAGTCATCTTGGCTTTCCTAAGATCATGTGGGAAGAAACCATCCAGAAAAGCAAGCTTGAACTCCTCCTAATTAACAACATCACTACAAACTCTCTCCATAGACCACTGAGTATACAACACCTGTGTTACATCCTTCAACTAATAGGTAGCTAGTTCAGCTCTCTCCTTGGAAGAGACACACATAACATTCAATACCTTGGTGAGATCATCAATGAACTCCTGATCATCCTCATCAGCTTTAGACCCAAAGAACTCTGGAGGATTCATCCGGGTGAAAGCCCTCACTCTAGAAGCCAGAGCGGGATCTCGAGAAAGATTGGCCTGCCTAGTCTAAGTAGTCATAACCTGGGGATGCATAGCAAAAGGCCATAAGGAATTTACCATTAGAGATAGGCTCATCCATAGGCCTTTGAGGTGCTTGGCCCTCATTAGTTAGGGCCGGTCTTGGTAGGTGAGGTCTTTCACAAGGAATCTTTTGAAATGGAGCAATGATACCATCAAGATAAGGAAGTTAAATACATACGAATCATCGTACAACATAAGACATGAAATAAGACAATTCCTAAAATGTCGTCATAGCTTCCCACTTATAGGCATGGTGCACTTCACACCTATGAATAGGACTCTACTTGACGCGGCATGTTGGATTCCGAGGATCATTTACAAACCTAATGCTCTGATAATATTTCTATCATGACCCAGACCTATGGTCTAGGAGTGACATGGCGAATGGGAACCCGAGAGTCCCCAAACAAGCCTCAAAGTACCAAAATTCAGAACATCGATTCGGAAGTATATTCCAAAGTAAACACATAGATCTAAGGGACAGAAAAGTAGGACTCACGATATGGGGGCAATTCAAGACTTAGAATATTTCACACAAAATCATGAATCAAATAGTAGAAGTTAAAACAAAACTGATAACATTATTCCATGGGTAACTAAACCGTAACATAATCGTCAACCTTAACGCTTATCATAACGTAAAGGAGTTTTACAAGATGTCCAACAATGCCTCTAACATAAGATTGGTCAGAGGCCAAGCCATACATGGGCTTACATTCAAAGTAAATAAAAGAGAATAAATACAACATAGGTAGAAGGATGGTGGATCGTCCTTGGAAGATAGGACTCACCACTACAACCAAACTTGAGATCCGAGTTAAGCATCATGCGGTGGATGATCAAAGTCTCTGGTCCCTACATGGTGAGATCATTAGGCAAAAGTATGCGTTAGGACGTTTGAATGTACTAAGTATGTGGGATGCAATACATGTAACTTACCAAACCTTCACTTCAATGTTAGGTGACAAGGGCATATAATATAGAAACAATGTAATATAACAAGATGCCATAAAATTCATGATGAATAAAGTGTAAATGATGCTCATATATATAGAGGGGATGTGACCTCAACCGACATAAGTAAGACCAAGAGATCTATTATTTTGAATCCCGATGAAATCCATTCATCGGTAAAGAGGTAGTCTACTTGCCAAAGATAAACCATACTTGACCTTACGGGCACCCCCATTTCGTGTGAAGTAACATCCTTACGGGCACCCCTATTTCAGATAGGATTTTCACATAAAACATATCATATCACACTGTTTCTTCTCCTTACGAGCAACTCCATTTCGGAGGCAACCTTCCTTACGGGCACCCCCATTTCGAAAAGGAACCTATGCTAGGCATATAGTTCGAGGAGAGAGAGGGAACCCTCATTCTATCGATGCTAAGTCATCATCTCATAAGAATATTCATAATATATGTAGTTAAACATACTTTAAAAAAAGTTGCAAGTCTTACCAAATTGTTTCAGTGCACAATTGGGCTTAAAAGCCAAACATTATTCATAATAATCTATACATACAATCAAATGCCAAAACATAGCTTATAGTCATAATACTCACGTGTAGGAATAGCTTATTCACATATACGGAATGGTGCAAGCATCCAAAATGCTCAAAGAGCCATAATTATAGACATGTATGTGATCACATTCTTGTCACAACCACTATCTTATCAAAAATTATATCATAAAACATAATTGGACTTAACCCATTTTTTATTTCTCGAAAATTCCAATGTTCATGAATGCATATGCCATGAATGATGTGAGAATAGCCTGGGTAATTGAGATTCTATCTAAAATCAACAATATAATACAAAATTGAAGTGAAAGCATAATTAAATCTACATTTAAAATCATAATATAAATTACCCATGTGCAAATCAAGCTTTAAAGGGGACATGTATCTTCATAACTTCATAATTTGAATGTAAATCATCATAATAGGGATTAAAGTAACTTAAAATCATTAATAAAGTACAACCCATACATCAATTGAATTTATAAATCAAAATAATAAAAATCGACATTTAAAGTAAGCCTAATTTCATGGAAAATTGGTTGAAAAGATTTGGTTCTCCTTGATTGCAAGGAACCAAGGATCAAAACCCATATACCTACACCCGTTGAAGAAATCCCAAGAGAAATTTGAAAAAAAAAATTGTGTTTTGAACCCAAGCTTGAATTTCCACATGTGCTCTTGAGAGAAATTTTTGAGTGAGTTTAGGATGAGAGAATGGATTGAATAATTGAATTGAGTTTTAGGTAATTAGAAAGTCTTAAGATAGCATAGGAAGTCCAAAAATGTCATTAGAATAAATTAAACTTACAAAAATAACATTAATGAAACGGATGGAAAAGTTTTTCATAGCCACTACACTTGACGGTACACGACCTATGTAACACTACACGGTCTAAGTACCTGGCCGTATACCCATACTTAGACAAAATTTTAAAAGTTGGAACCATCGTTTGACAGTTAGAATTTTTGAGCACAAAATGCACTACACGGTTGGGGTCACGGGCTGTGTGGAGTTACATGGGCCGTGCGGTGTGCCCGTATACCAACACTTGGAAAAACATTCCATAAAAAAGTTACAAGACGATGATCCTATACTTAGAATATTCTTACTTTGGAAGCCACATGGGTACCCTCAAAGTTGTGAGGCATCACACGAGCAGTCAGATGGGTCGTGTGACCTCACTTAGCATCAGATGGTGGGGTTTCAAGCTCAAGCCACCACATGGCCCCTCCACACAGTCTGTGAAGTATCACATGGCCCATGTGGGGTGCTAGTGTGGCGTGCCTTATCTTGTAACTCAGCACCAAGGGCCAAACCCCAAAATTAAGGCCTAGTGTTGTCTCATTCGAGGCAACATGGCTCGTGTGGCCTCACACTAGCCGTGTGGTGCCCCTTGAGACGACACTTAGTCCACATTTTATCCAAAATGAAATTCTCAAGTTCCAATGACGTGGTATAACACTCGGGAGATTACAGTAGCCCCTTTTATTGTCACGACCCAAGCGTAGTCGTGACACGGCGCATGGGGAACCTAAGGGGACCCCAAGCAAGCCTCTTAGCATATCATTACACATCCTTGGTCACGGAAGCAATAAACTATAACAAGTGTTAGTAAACCGGAAAAGATGGGGCTAAGGGACAACTTCATAACATCCACATCAAGAGACAAAAAGAGTAAAATCTCATATCATAGATACATAACATGTCCAACAACACCTCTACTATATAAGATAAGAGTGGGGGCCAATACAAAGCAACCAGTCTCACCCACATAGTCAATAATAACTCAAGAGAGATAGTCTTAATATAAAGCAAGAGATCATGATTAACTTCCCTAGAATGGATGACTCACCAATAAGCTTGAGAAAAGTCGTCC
>JAPFFP010049418.1:2500-31623 GCA_026153255.1 Solanum medicagineum
TCATATCTATGAATGAAAGAAAAACCCAATGAATAGTAATATAGAAAGAATTATTACCGTCAATTATCTCATGATCCGTAGACTGGAATAAGTGGAGGTATCTGGAATTCATGTCCTCCTCCACCTCCCAAGTATCTTCTTCTACGAATTGATTCCTCCACAATACCTTAATAGATGCAATCTCTTTGTTTCTCAACCTTCGAACTTGGCGATCAAGGATTTGGACAGGAATCTTCTCATAACTCAGACAATCTTTTACCTCAATGCTCTCGACAAGCACTACCAATTGTGGATCTCTCAAACATTTCTTAAAGCATAGGAACGTGAAAAACCGGGTGGATAGCGGCTAAATCTGAAGGTAGCTCCAACTCATATGCAACTTTACCCACTCTCTTTATGACTCGGTAAGGACCATTGTATCTTGGACTTGACTTTCCTTTCTTCCCAAACTCATCACTCCTTTCATGGGTGGCACGTTTAGACATACCCAATCATTGATCTCAAACTCTAAGTCTCTTCTTTGGACATCCGTATAGGATTTCTGTCGACTCTGTGCAGTCCTTAACCTCTCACGAATGACCATCACTTTCTCTACCGCTTGGTGAACTAAGTCCGGTCCTATCAACTCTATTTTTCCTACCACAAACTATCTAATCGATGATCTACACCTCTTCCTATAGAGTGCCTTATATGGGGCCATCTGAATACTTGAATGAAAGCTGTTGTTGTAAGCAAACTCTATTAAAGGAAAATGGTCATCCCAATTACCCTAAAAGTCAATAGTGCATGCTCTCAACATATCCTTCAATGTTTGATGGTGGAAGGTTGTACTTAGCCTTACCCTAGTACCCAATCCCTTCTGAAAAGACCTCCAAAACTGAGAGGTGAATTGAGCTCCACTGTTCGAGATGATGGACAACAGAACTCCATGCAACCTCACAATCTCACGAATTTACAACTTGGCATATTCCTCTGCAGTGTTAGTTGTCTTGACTGCCAAGAAGTGAGCTGACTTAGTCATCCTGTCCACTATTACCCAAATTGAGTCATGTTTCTTCGAGACCTTGTAAGCCGGTAATGAAGTCCATATTGATCATTTCCCACTTCCATTCTGGAATTTCGATGTTCTGTGCCAAAGCACTCGGTCTTTGATGTTCAGCCTTGATATGTTGACAACTGAGACACTTCCCAACAAATTCCGCAATATTCCTTTTCATCCCATTCAACCAATAGACATGTCTCAATACGTGATACATCTTGGTGGAGCCAGAATGAATGGAATACCTAGAATCATGTGCTTCCACCATGATTCTTTCTTGAATATTATCAACATCATGAACACACAATCTTCCTTGATACCTCAATACCCCATCTCCCCCTTTGGCGAAAGCCATAACCTTCTGCTTATGTACATCATCTTTCAACTACAATAAAACGAGATCTCGGTTTTGCTTTTCCTTCACCTTTGATACTAAGGATGAAGCAGACTCATTTTGGACATTAAAACCTCCCTAATTAGCCTCTTCAAGTTGTACTCCCAATCTAGCCAGTGTATGCACCTTTTGACCAACTCTTTCTTTTCTTCTCTCACATGGGAAGTGCTCCTCATGGACATCTTGTTAAGAGCATCGGCAACCACATTAGGCTTACCTAGACAGTAAAGAGTGCTCATGTCATAGCCCTTGAGCAACTCAAGACATCTTCTTTGACTCAAGTTAAGCTCCTTCTGGGTGGAAACTTTTCTCACACTCGTCGGAGCATTGAAACTTGACCTTCTTCTGAGTAAGTCTAGTCAATGGTGCATCTATGGAAGAAAATTATTCAACGAACCTTAGATAGTAACCAGCAAACCTCAAAAAGCTTCTTATCTTAGTCGGTGAGGTTGGTCTTAACCAATTCTGAACCGCTTCAATATTTTGAGTATACATCGGAATTCCATCCACAGAAACCATATGACCTAAGAAGGCCATAGATTTAAGCCAAAATTCACACTTAGAAAACTTAGCATACAACTCATGATCTTGGAGCATCTGCAAAACAATTTTAAGGTGATTGGCATGCTCCTCCTCATTCCTAGAATACACCAAAATGTCGTCGATGAATACAATCACAAACATGTCAAGATACTGCCTGAATACCTTATTCATTAAGTCCATAAAGGATGCAGGTGCATTTGTCAACCCAAATGATATCACCAAAAACACGAAATGACCATACCGGGTTTAAAAAGCTATCTTCAGGATATCACATTCACTCACTTTCAACTGGTGATAGCCTGATCTGAGGTCTATCTTAGATAAAATACTGGCACCCTGAAGTTGGTCAAACAAGTCATTGATTCTCGGAAGGGGGTACTTATTCTTAATTGTTACCTTACTCAGCTGACAATAGTCGACACTGACCCTCAAGGAACCATCCTTCTTTCTTACAAACAATACCGGAGCACCCCATGGAGAGACACTTGGCCTTATTAATCCTCTTTGCAACAAGTCCTTCAGGTGTTCCTTCAACTCCTTTAACTCTGCCGGGGCCTTCCTGTATGGCGGAATGGAAATTGGCTTGGTGTTAGGAAAAACATAAATCCCAAAGTCTATCTTCCTGTCAGGATGGATTCCAGGCAAATCCTCAGGAAACTCATTTACATTCGGGGCTGACTCAAGAGAAGGGAGCTCAACATCATCTGATTTAACACGTACGAGGTGATAGGTACATCCCTTAAAAATCAATCTTTGGACCTTGAGTAAGAAATAAATTTACCCTTTGGAACAACCAAATCTCCCTTCCACTCAATAACAAGCTTATTAGGAAACTAGAATATAACCATTCGAGTTCGACAATCAACCGAGGCATAACATACATGAAGCCAATCCATACCAAGGATTGTATTGAAGTCAACCATCTCCAACTCAACCAAATCAGCAGAAGTATCCCTATGATGAATAGATACCATATAGTTTCTATAGATTCTCTCGGCTCGAATAAACTCACCAACAGGAGTAGAAAAAAAAATGGTTCAAGTATGCACTCAGGGAGAATCTCGAATATGCTCGCCACATAAGGAGATACAAATGACAAAGTAACACCGGGATCTATCAAAACATAATAATCAAGAGTAAAGACTCAAATCATACCCGTTACAACATCCGACGCATCCTCTTGGTCCTGTCAATTCCCTATTTCATACAGATGGTTTGTCCCTCCACCTGATACTGGTGAAACACTTCTTTGGTCGCCCCTCGCTGGTGGTGCTGTGGTAGCGATTGGGACTTATTACTCCACGTCATACACTCCCTCTGAAAATGACCCAACTAGCCACATTTATAGGAATTATTTGTTCAATCTTTACATTCTCCCTGATGCATTTTGCCACAATTCCCCCAAGGTGGCGTCTCTTTAGAGCCAATAGTCACGCTGGCTCGTGAACTCTGTGCCCTAAAGTTTGGCTGGCCTTAGGACTTTTTATCATGCTTGTGGCTTGGAGCCGGTGCACTAGCTGAAGATGGTGCATAGTTGGAGGACCTCTTTTTGAAGTAGGACTTATCTCCCTTGCCCTGCTTGTGCTGAATGGACTCAGGCCCCGCTGACCTGGTCTTCTTTCTCAGATGCTCCTCTTTGTCCTTCTTCTTGATCTCCTCAGTTTCTTGAGCATAAACCATTAACCTTTAAATGTCCATATCCGGAATTAAGAATGCCATCTTACATTCTCCCTTCATATGCTTACCTGACCCTGATATGAACTTCCTCATTCTTGCTCTCATATTCGGGATCATCTATGCAACGTACCTGGATAGCTGGATGAATTTCAAGCCATGCTCCTTCACTGTCATCCCCTTCTGTTTCAGATTCACGAACTCTTCAACCTTCGCCTTTCTCAACTCTTGAGGGAAGAAGTAATCGAGAAAAGGACTCTCAAATTCATCCTAAATGGCAGGCTCAACATCATCACCTCGACTCTCTTCCCACTGATTGTACCAAACATTATCCACGTCCTTGACTTGGTAAGCAGCCAGCTCAACTCCTTCAGACTCAGTTGCATGCATGGTTTTCAACACCTTTCACATCTCATCAATGAAGTTTTGTGGGTCCTCTTCAACATTTTACCCGGTGTAGACAGGTGGGTTCATCCTCAGAAAATCCCTTAGCTTGGAAGCAGCCGTGGGCTCTTGAGAGCTAGAGCTAGGGGATGGTGAACCTGGATTCTCATTGTGAGTAGGTACTAAATGGGAAGCATAGCTATGGCTCCTTGAAATTCAAGCTCTAAAGTAGGAAAAGGTGGAGCAATAGGTGTCACAGGAACACCGGTGGTCTTGGGCGGTCGGACTCGGCCCCTCGTTCCTATTTGAGGAGGCACCTCTGAAGTAGGGTTCTCGGCAGTGCTCGCTGAGGTATTTCTCTGGGTTACTGCACGTCTTGGAGGCATGATCTACAATCACGTAACATATGAGTCAGAAAAGAGATTTCTAGAGTTTTCAACTCTATCGCACAAACTCAGATCACAAGAAAGGGTGACAATTTATAATGTCCTATAGTTTCCTGTTTATGAAGTGTGGTGCACAACACACACATAAACAAGGAAATACTAGACACGACTTCATAGACTTCCTAGGACTCTTAAACTTTGTGCTCTGATACCAAGTTTATCACGCCACGGGAGGGTACCCTTGGCGTGGCTGGCACGCAAAGAATCACTTGGCCTCATCATCATATCGTACTCAACAGCGGAAGAAATAACTCAAATAGATACAACATTATTAATGAAAACTCGCTCACAGTTTCAAAAGAAGAAGGTTTGAAATTATACAATACTTTTTAATAAATCACTCCCTTAACGTCTATGAAGCCTCTAATCAACAATCAAGACAGTGCCATGACAAGCCATAGACACCTCAAATGAAAATCGTACTCAATAAAAGATAGAAGGTAAAAAGGGCTTCTCCGGAATGTAAGGAGTGCTGACCAACTCTGAAGTGCATGATCTGGATCTTAGCGGTACGCCGGCTGAAGTCCTTTATCTCCAGTATCTGCATTATGAAACGATGCAGCGTCAAAGGCATCAGTATGTGGAACGTACGGTATGTCCAACTGCTCAAATATAATAATAATAATAATCATGATAAGTTCAAGAATACTCACCTCGACTCCTCAACTCATGCTAAGCTCAGTACATAACAGTTTAGAATATTTCATACATACAAACAATATATATATATATATATGCATAGTGAAAGTAAACTCAAGTTTATAAATCTCATGTTCAATCAAAGTTGCTTAGGAGTTTCTCTTAAACGACATACCTCGCACCACCAAAAGTAGGTGATGTACAATGAATCGACATCGTTGCCATGCCCGTCCTATACATGCCATGACATAGGACGATCAACTTTATCTTAGATCCAGGGAAAATGTCCACTTGCAGGACAAGTCACTAGAACAATGTTGTATGACTATCCTACACTAGAAACGTAGTTCTGTGGTCTCGGTGCTCGGTACTCCTTCCAAGACATAAACATGCTCAAATCATCATGTAACTCAATCCTCAATACTCAATCAATCAACTCGTCCTCAACCTCATAGAGTTATCTCAATACGTCTCAAAGAATCATCAATTCATTCAATCTCATACAAGTACTCAAATATAGTCAACTCAATTATCATGTAACTTCTCATGCTCAACTCAATTCAAACGATCATTCGGACTATTTTAACCTTACTCATCGTGTTATGTAAACAAGCTTATAATGTACATGTTTTCATGTTCAGTGACTGAAGTAATCTATATTCGTCATATTAAGATCAACTTAACTTCATACAAGCTCATTTCACATAGAACATAAATCTCAACACATAATATAATTTCAAGTAGTAAAATCCTCATATAATAGCAAGAGAATAAATTAAACTTCCTTTAAATCTCTAACTCAAGTAAGTAAAGTGACATGTAGGATCATTCGATTTATGTTTAATGCATCAAGATAAATTCATCGCTCATCATAAATAATATTCTTTTAATAAAGTACACAAAAATAAACTAATTTATATAAAATATCTTATTATGAAAGATTTAGAAAATAGGAGCAACTTAAAAGAATAAAATTGCCGAAGCTTTACACAATAAAACACCTCCCTTTAGCTAATAAAAGCTCTCAACAAAAATCAAGCAAAATGTATATGTCTCTCTTGTTTCTCTGGTTTGCCTATGTTTTCTTGCTCTCTGCGTTTGCGCTCTCTCTCTCTGTCTGCGTCTCTTGGTTTTTCGATGCTTCCAAAATGAGCAAACTGCTCTCATTAAACAGAAGCAGAATTCTTCTAAATAAAGAATAAAATAATAGGGGAATTAACAAGAATGGGCATTGACAAACTTATTGGGGCATTAACATAAGAAATGATATTAGCCAATCTAAAAACTGATTTTGCTAGCCAAACATAGAAACCACTTACAAAGTGGAAAGTATGCGGAAAACACTTACATCTAAAATAAGGATATAAAATTAAAAAATGCACTCACAATCCCCCACTCATTTTTTTAAAATTATTGAGAGTCTATCAGCTGAAGGAAGACTATTATGCAAAATGAAGGTGTGCTTTACATTGAACCTCCACTAAGCGAAAAAGTAACTTTTACTCTAGAGTCATAGTGGTCTCAGACTTAAATTAAATAATTTGCATACTTATCTTTTTTAAAAATCCTCCTTACACTATTCCAACTCAGGTAGACAAAATTTCAGGGTCGTTACATTATCTCCCCTTTGGGATCATTCGTCCTCGAATGAAGATAATATAGGTTAATGCATGAATTCTCTCATCGACTCTAACAATTAATTACCCCTCGATTGACTCATTTAAAACAATCAAATAAGGAATGCTGCAGTTATAATAATCACATCACATTAACATGTCATACCATTCCTCACTCAAACTCTAGAACTCTATCATATCTATGAATGAAACAAAAACTCAATGAATAGGAATATAGAAAGAATTATTACCGTTAATTCTCTCGTCTTCCATTGAATGGAATAAGTAGGGGTATCTGGCCTTCATGTCCTCCTTCGCCTCCCAGTAGCTTCTTCTATGAGTTGATTCCACCACAATACCTTAAGAAATGCAATCTCTTCGTTTCTCAACCTTCGAACCTGGCAATTAAGCATTTGGATAAGAGTCTCCTCATAACTCAGACTATCTTTTACCTCAATGCTCTCGACAGGTACTACCATCCATGGATCTCCCAATCACTTCTTAAGCATAGAAACGTGGAAAACCAGGTGGATAGCCGCTAATTCTGAAGGTAGGTACAACTCCTACGCAACTTTGCCAACTCTCTTTATGTCTCGATAAGGACCAACGCATCTTGACTTAGCATTCCTTTCTTCCCAAACTTCATCACTTCCTTCATGGGCGACACTTTCAAATATGCCCAATCATTGATCTCAAACTCTAAGTCTCTTGTTCTGACATCTATATAAGATTTCTGTTGACTCTGTGTATTCCTTAACCTCTCACGAATGACCTTCACTTTCTCTACCACTTGTTGAACCAAGTATGGTTCGATCAACTCTGTTTAGCCTACCTCAAACCATGCAATAGGAGATCTACACCTCCTCCCATAGAGTGCCTTATATGGGGCCATCAGAATTCTCAAATGGAAGCTAATGTTGTAAGCAAACTCTATTAAAGGTAAATGGTCATCCCAATTACCCTTAAAGTCAATAGTGCATGCTCTCAACATATCCTCCAATGTCTGAAACTCTATTAGTGCATGCTCTCAACATTCTGCTTGGGCATCTGTATGATGGTGGAAGGCTGTTCTTAGATTCACCCTAATACCCAATCCTATCTGGAAAAACCTCCAAAGCTGAGAGGTGAATTGAGATCCTCTGTCTAAGATGATGGAAAACTGAGATCTATGCAACCTCATAATCTCATGAATATACAACTTGGCATATTACTCTACACTGTTAGTTGTCTTGACTGTCAAGAAGTTAGCAGACTTAGTCATCCTCTCCACTATTGCCCAAATCAAGTCATGTTTCTTTCGAGACTTGGTAAGTCGGTAATGAAATCCATATTGATCATTTCCCTCTTCCATTCTAGAATGTTGTTATTCTGAGCCAAACTACTCGGTTTCTAATGCTCAACCTTGACCTGCTGACAATTGAGACATTTTGCAACAAATTTCGCAATATCCCTTTTCATCCCATTCCACCAATAGACTTCTCTCAAGTCGTGATACATCTTGGTGGAGCCAGGATGAATGGAATACCTAGAATTATGTGCTTTCGCCATGATTCTTTCTTGAATATTTTCAATATCAGGGACACAATCTGCCTTGAAACCTTAATACCCAATCTCCACCTTTGGCGAAAGACAACTTTCTGCTTATGTACATCATCTTTCAGCTGCAATAAAACAAGATATCGGTCTTGCTTTTCCTTCACCTCTGACACTAAGGATGAAACAGACCCATTTTGTACATTAAACTTTCCCTCATTATTCTCTTCAAGTTTGTACTCCCAATCTAGCCAGTCTATGCACCTCTTTGACCAACTCTTTCCTTTCTTCCCCCACATGGGCCCCATGGATATCCTACTAAGAGCATCGGCAACCACATTAGCCTTACCTGGATGATAGAGAATGCTCATGTCGTAGTTCTTGAGAAACTCAAGCCATTTTCTTTGCCTCAAGTTAAGCTCCTTCTAGGTGAAAACATATTTTAGGCTTTTGTGTCTGTGAACACATAAACATGCACTCCAAATAAGTAGTGGTGCCAGATCTTAAGAGCGAACACTACTACTGCCAACTCTAAGTCATAAGCGGGGTAGTTCTTCTCATGCACTTTGAGCTATCTAAAAGCATAGGCAACAACCTACCTTCCCTTTTTGCATCAACACATATCCCAATCCCACTCTCAAGGCATCGCAATATATAATAAACCTATTAGTCCCATCGAGCAAGGTCATCAGTGGTGCAGTATTCAACCTCTTTTTTAACTCCTGGAAACTTTTCTAAGACTTGTCGAACCATTGAAACTTGACCTTCTTCTAAGTTAGTCTGGTGAATGGTGTGGCTATGAAAGGAAATCCTTCAACGAACCTTTGATAGTAACCAACCAACCCCAGAATACTTCTTATCTCAGTCGGTGAGGTTGGTCTTGGCCAATTATTAACCGCCTCAATCTTTTTAGTATCCACCTGAATTCTATCCCCAGAAACCAAATGACCTAAGAAGGCCACAGATTTGAGCCAAGATTCACACTTAGAAAACTTAGCATACAACTCATGATCTTGGAGTGCCTGCAAAGAAATTCTGAGGTGATTGGCATGCTCCTCCTCATTCCTAGAATACATCAAAATGTCATCGATGAACACTATCACAAACGTGTCAAGATACTGCCTGAGTACCCTATTCATTAAGTCCAAAAAGGCTGCAGGTGGATTTGTCAACCCAAATGACATCACCAAAAACACGAAATGACCATATCGGGTTTGAAAAGCCATCTTCGGGATATCACATTCTCTCACTTTCAACTGGTGATAGCCTGATCTGAGGTCCATCTTACAGAAAATAGTGGCACCCTAAAGTTGGTCAAACAAGTCATCGACTCTCAGAAGGGGATACTTATTCTAGTTGTCACCTTACTCAGTTGATGATAGTTGATACACATCCTCAAGGAACCATCCTTCTTTCGTACAAACAAAACTAGAGCGCCCCATGGAGAGATACTTTGCCTTATGAATCCTTTTTGCAACAAGTCCTTCAGCTGTTCCTTAAACTCCTTTAACTCTGCAGGGGCCATCTTATGTGGCGGAATGGAAATCGGCTTGGTGTCAGGAAGAACATCAATCCCAAAGTCGATCTCCCTATCAGGAGGGATTCCAGGCAAATCCTCAAGAAACTCATTTACAATCGGGACTGACTCAAGACAAGGGGGATCAACATCATTCGATTTAACTTGCACGAGGTGATAGATACATCCCTTAGAAATAAATCTTCAGTCCTTGAGGTAAGAAATAAATTTACCCTTTGGCACAACCGAATATAGCTTCCACTCAGTAACAAGCTCATTTGGAAGCTAGAATTTAACCATTCGAGTTTGATAATCAACCGAGGCATAACATACATGAAGCCAATCCATACTAAGGATTATATCAAAATCAACCATCTCTAACTCAACCATATTAGCAGAAGTATGCCTATGATGAATAAATACCACAGAGTTTCTATAGATTCCCTCCGATCGAATAAGCTAACTACAGGAGTAGAAACAGAAAATGGTTCAAGTAAGTATTTAGGGAGAATCTCAAATCTACTCGCCACATAAGGAGATTCAAATGACAAAGTAGCACCAGGATCCATTAAAAGATAACAATCAGGAGTAAAGACTGGAATCATTCCCGTCACAACATCTGGTGCATCCTCTTGGTCTTGTTGATTCCCCGTTATTATCCCTCCACCTGGTACTGGTGCAGTATTTCTTTAGTTACCCCTCACTGGTGGTGCTGTAGTAGCAGATCGAGACTTATTGCTCCACGTCAGACACTTCTTCTGAAAATGACCGGCTAACCACACTTATACCAACTATTCCCTCAATCTCTACATTCTCCCAGATGTATTTTGCCACATTTCCCGCAAGGTGGCCTCCTTTTAGAGCCAAGAGTCATGCAGGCTTGCAAACCCTGTGCCCTAAAGTTTGGCTGGCCTTGGGATTTTTGATCATGCCTACGGCTTGGAGCCGGTGCACTAGCTGAAGATGGTGCATAGTTGGAGGACCTCTCTTGGATGTAGGACTTATCTCCCTTTCCCTACTTGTGCTAACTGGACTCAGGCCCCGCTGACCTGGCCTTCTTTCTCAGATGCTTCTATCTATCCTTCTTCTTGTCCTCCTCAGTTACTTGAGCATAAACCATTAAACTCAAAATATCCATATCCGGAATTAACAATACTGACTTACATACTTCCCCTTTTTAAAAATCCTCCTTACACTATTTCAACGCAAGTAGACAAAATTTTTGGGTCGTTACAATGGTGTCCAAGCTTTCTTTTTACATAACTTACATGTTTCTAAGTTGATTTTACTTATGGGTCTTCTATTATGAACTTGACTATAAACTATGTTGGGGTTTTGTGAATGTGTGACTATTTAAGCATATTTTGAGCTATGAATCTCAGATCTATCTTGAGATTTGATGAAGGATCTTGATGTATGTAGCATGAGTGTCTTACTAAGTGTTGGTGGGTGGTTTTACATTGAATTTACTTACATGATTTCACTCTTGAATTGAATCGTTTTACAATAGCATTACACACCCACCAAGTGTTTGATAAAATGTCGGCTAATGTATCTTGAGTTGTTGAAGGCCTAATGCTTGGCATATGAGTTAAGTGACATTATGATGATGAACAGTGATATGTATGTGTTGATTCCATGAGAAGTTTCTATTGTGCTGCGAGTTGACCATAGCTAATTGAGGGATGATGCCTCAATCACCTTGTATGGGGGTGGTAAGCCATCAACCAATTAAGGGGTTGTTACTTCAATAACCTTGGATGCGGGTGGTAAGACATCAACTAATTGAGGGGTTGGTACCTCAATCACTTCTGGTGGAGGGTGGTCATGTCCAACAACCAATTGAGGGGTTGGTACCTCAATCACTTCTAAGGGGTGGTCTACCTTAGGTTCCAAGTACTAAGTTGCTTGTTCTGTGATGATGGTCTATTCCTACATGTGTAATATGATTTATGTATAAGCCTATTTCCCTCAAGTATCATTCATGCATTCCATATTGTTATATGCCCATCTATTCCCTAATTATGCAGTTTGACTATGTTGCCTATATATTGTTGTATTGCGTCCTATATACTTAGTACATTCAAACGTACTAACGCATACTCTATGCCTACATGGTGTTACCATGTAGGAATCGGAGCCCCACTTGATCATCCTCCTCATACACGTGGCTAGTACGATATCTCTCAAAGCACGTTGGTGAGTCCTTAACTTCGAGGTCATAGTTTTCTTGATCTATGCTATGTATAGACTCTCTTTTCTTGATTTTATGCTTTGACTATGAGGATGAGTCCGGTTGCTTATCTTGGCCCCCACTAAGTTTTTTGTTTAGAGGTATTGTTGGATAAGTTATGTGATGATGCTCTGGGCCTTAACGCTCTTTGACTCTGTGATGTTTTATGATATGAAAGAGTTCCCTTAGCACCATATTACCCTCCTTTTTTCTATCTATTGTTGTTATTTTATTGCTTTCGCGGCCAAGGATGTGTAATGATATATTAAGAGGCTTGATTGGGGTCGTTTCGGGTTCCCCATTTGCTGTGTCACGTCTAGGCCCTAGGCTTGGGTAGTGAAAAACTTGGTATCAGAGCACTACGTTGTTAATTGTCCTCGGTATCTAACACACTGTGTTAATTAGAGCTTTATTCATGGTTGTGTTGTGCACTGCAACTGTGAGAAAGAGGCTGTGAGACGTTTTAGAAAATGTTTCTGTTCTTCTTACTCTATGTCATGCTATAGAGGTTAAGGCAAGGTTCTCCCCCCTAACGATTGTTCTTTGCTATGCTAGATCATGCCTAACATAAGAGGAAGAAGAGCTCGCACACCCGAGGAACAATCGGCGCATGGTGAGCTCCAGGATGCTCTCACTTTACTAGCTCAAGTTGTGGCTAACCAAGCCAAACAAGGGGTCCAAGCCCCTCATGCTCCTACTTCGGCATCTCGAGTGAGGGACTTTATCCGGATGAACCCACCGGAGTTTAATGGGTCTAAGGTAGATGAGGACCCTCAAGAATTTATAAATAAGATTTACAAAGTGTAGGCTATCATGGGTGTGAGGCCGGAAGAGAAGGCGGGGTTGGCAGCTTACCAACTCAAGGGGGCGGATCAAATATGGTACACACAATGGAAGGAGGAGAAGGGAACAACAATGTGGTTCTATGGGAGGAGTTAAGGTGGCTTTCCTCAATCGGATCTTCCCTCTTGAGCTCAGGGATGCCAAAATGATGGAGTTTATTAACTTGAAACAAGTATCTATGAGGGTGAGGGAGTATGCCCGCAAGTTCAACTAACTGTCAAAACATGCTCCACACGTGGTTGGTGACTCGAGGTCTAGAATGAATAAGTTTGTGATGGGTGTATCTGATTTAGTGAGTGCAGAATGTCATACCACTATGTTGATTAATGACATGGATTTGTCCCACTTGATGACTTATGCCGAAAAATTGGAAGGGGAAAATTGAGGAAGAGAAGGACTCATGAGGCCAAGAGGGCCCATTTTGATGGTAAGTTCCAAGGTCACAAAGGTGGCTGGTTTCACCAAGGCGAAGAGTCTTCTCATACTCCTAGTGAGAGATTTGCTAATGATTACCCAAGGCTGTAAGAGGCTGGTGGTGTGATGCCTAGACTCGTGTTTCCAAAGTGTGGTAGGGGTCATGTTGGCCCATGGTTGAGGGATATCAATGCTTGTTTTGGTTGTGGGAAAGTAGGCCACAAGATGATTGATTGTCCATAAAATCACAACAAGGGTAAGCATGTTCATCCTCAAGGCTGGGGTGCTAATGTGGTTCCTTTGGGTAGAGGAGGCCAACAAGGTAGTGCCCCAAAGCATAATCTATTTTATGCTCTTCATGGGAGGCAAAGGGTTGATGAGGTGCCCGATGTCATCACTGGTATGATAAAAGTCTTTAATTTTGATGTGTATGCATTGTTGGACCCGGGTGCCACTCTTTATTTTGTTACTCCTCTTATTGCCAAAAAGTTTCATGTTGAGCCCAAATTTTTTTGTGAGTCTTATGAGGTGTCTACTCCCATTGGTACATCTATTGTTGCTAGAAAGGTCTACAAAAATTGCCCTGTTTGCATCTTGCATAAAATATTGCCTTGTGATTTTGTTGAGTTGGATATGGTTGATTTTAATGTCATTCTTGGGATAGATTGGTTGTATGCATATTATGCCTTTATTGATTGTAGAATCCATAGGGTCAAATTCGAATTTCCAAGTGAATCCATCCTTAAGTGGGAGAGTCATGACGTAGTGGTCAAGTATAGGTTTATCTGTTACATTAAAGCCCGAAAATTGATCTTTAAGGGGTGTCTCTATCATGTTGTGAGGGTTAGGTATATTGAGTCTAATACCCTTCCTATAAAGTCGGTTCCGGTAGTCAGTGAGTTTCTTAAGGTCTTTCTAAATGACCTTTCCAGTGTTCCTCCCAAACAGGAAATAGATTTTGGTATAGACCTCCTTCTCGATACCCAACCAATTTCTATTCCCCCTTACCGTATGGCCCCGGTGGAGTTAAAGGAGTTGAAGGAGAAATTGAGGGACTTGTTGGAGAAGGGTTTTATTAGGCCTAGCCAATCAGCTTGGGGTGCACCAGTGTTGTTTGTGAAAAAGAAGGATGGATCTCTTAGAATGTGTATTGACTACCGGCAACTTAATAGGGTTACCATCAAGAATATGCACCCTCTCCTAAGGATTGATGATTTGGTTGACCAACTTCAAGGGGCTAGTCACTTCTCTAAGATGGAGATTCGGTTTGGGTATCATCAAGTGAAGGTGAGGGAGTGTGACATTCCCAAAACGGCCTTCCGGACTAGGTATGAGCATTATGAATTTGTGGTTATATCTTTGGGGTTGACCACTGCACCAGCTATCTTCATGGATCTTATGAATAGGGTCTTTAAACCTTACCTTGATTTGTTAGTAATAGTTTTCGTTGATGATATTTTGATCTGTTCTCATAGTTCGGAGAAGCGTATGGCTCATTTGAGGGTAGTGCTACAATGATTGAGGGAAGAGAAGTTGTATGCTAAATATGAGAAGTGTGAATTTTGGTTGAAAGAGGTTGCCTTTCTAGGTCATGTGGTGTTTGGGGATGGTATTAAGGTAGACCCTAAAAAGACGGAAGTGATTAGAAATTGGCCTAGACCTTTGACCCTATCGGACATTAGAAGCTTCTTGGGCTTAGCGGGTTACTACCAGAGGTTTGTGAATGGGTTCTCTTCTATTGCTTCTTCCATGACTAAGTTGACTTAAAAGAAGGCTAAGTTTGTGTGGACTGATGAGTATGAAAAGAGTTTCCAAACCTTGAAGGATAAGCTTGTCTCGGCTCCTATCTTATCTCTACCAAAATAGTTAGAAGGGTTTTTTGTGTATTGTGATGCCTCCCGAAATTGGGTTGTGTTTTGATGCAAAATGGTAGGGTGATAGTCTATGCTTCTAGGAAACTCAAAGTACATGAAAAAACTTATCCTACTCATGATCTTGAATTGGCCATTGTGGTTTTTGCTTTGAAAATTTGGAGTCATTATTTGTATGGGTACATGTTGATGTGTTCACCGATCATAAGAGTCTCCAATATGTGTTCACTCAAAAAGATCTTAACTTGAGACAAAGAAGGTGGTTAGAGATTCTTAAGGATTATGATATAAGTGTGCATTATCATCCCAGTAAGGCTAATGTTGTGGCAGATGCTTTGGGTAGGATGTCTATGGGTAGCTTAGCTCATGTTGAAGACGGGGGCAAAGAGGTTGCTAGGGAGGTCCATCGGTTTGCTAGATTGGGGGTTAGGTCGGAAGAGGTGGATAATGGTGGTATGGTGGTTGTTGATGTTTCAATATCTTCCTTTATTGATGAGGTAAAACCAAAGCAAGATCTTGGCTCCTCCTTGTTAGAATTGAAGGCCTTGATGAGAGAGGGCAAGGTGGAGTTTTTCACCAAAAAGGGGAGATGGTGCCCTAGATACCAAGGTAGGTTGTGTGTGCCTTGTGTTGATGAATTGAGAAAGAAGATTCTTGATGAGGCTAATAAATATTCCTATTCTATTCACCCCGGTTTTACCATGATATATAGAGCTTTGAGGGATGTGTTTTGGTGGGGAGATATGAAGAAAGACATTGCCAAATTTGTATCTGGTTGTCATAGTTGCCAACAAGTCAAAGCCAAACACCAAATGCTGGGTGGCCTAACCCAAGACATAGAGATTCCTACTTGGAAATGGGATGAAATTAACATGGATTTTGTGGTTGGGTTGCCTAATAATAGGAAGGGTTTTGATTCTATTTGGGTTGCGGTTGATAGGATGACAAAGTCGACTCATTTCCTACAGGTTAAGACTACTTATGGTGCCGAAGACTATGCTAAATTGTAAATTCATGAGTTGGTAAGATTGCATGGGGTTCCTTTGTCTATCATATCGGATCGTGGTGCTCAATTCACTTCACACTTTTGGAGGTCCTTCCAAAGGGGTCTTGGGACCAAGGTACAACTTAGTACAACCTTTCACCCTCAACGGATGGCCAAGCCGAAAAACCTATCTAAACTCTTAAGGATATGCTTAGGGGCTTAAGGATATTTTGGGGTTTAAGGGTAGTTGGGATTATCATCTTCCGTTGATTGAGTTTGCTTATAACAATAACTATCATTGTAGCATTGGTATGACTCCTTTCGAGGCCCTTTATGGTAGACGTTGTAGGTTAGCGATTGGGTGGTTTGAAGTGGGAGAAATGGCTTTGTTGGGTTCGGACCTGGTTATGGAGGCTATGAAGAAGGTAAGGTTAAGTAGAGAAAGGTTGAAAACAGGCCAAAGTCTTCAAAAGTACTATGTCGATGTGAGGAGAAGGGAGCTTGAATTTAACTTTGGTGATTGGGTCTATTTGAAGGTTTCACCCATGAAGGGTGTGGTTCATTTTGGTAAGAAGGGTAAATTGAGTCCACGATATGTGGATCCTTATAGGGTATTGAGAAGGATTAGTAAGGTAGCCTATGAGTTGGAGTGGCCTAGTGAAATGGACTTGGTTCATCCAGTCTTTCATGTATCCATGTTGAGGAAATGTGTGGGTGATCTGAATACTATTGTTCCATTGGATGTTTTGGGTGTTGTTGAAGACAACTTGACTTATGAAGAGGTTCCAGTAGAGATCTTGGATAGACAAGTGAAGAGATTGAGGAACAAGGATATGATTTCTGTTAAGGTCCTTTAGAAGAATCAACAAGTCAAAAGTGCTACATAGGAGGCCGAAAGGACATGCAAAAATGATATCCTTATCTCTTCCATTCTACTTAAGCCTAAGGTACTAACTCTAAGTCCCTTATGTGATTTTAAGTCGTATGTTTCAGCTCCTATGTCATTTGCATGCATTCATGTTTATACTGACAAATCTCATGGTGATTTTAACAATTAAGTTGAGATTTTTGAAAATGGTGTTTAAGTGCATTATTGCATTCTTATTGGTGTTGATTCCTTCATAATTACTCTTCTTAAATATGTTTCTTTGACATTTGGGGACGAATGTTTCCAAAGAGAAGATATTGAAATGACCCCATAAAGTGCCCCAAAAATGTGCCTCGGAAGTGCCCAGAATTGTAATTTTCATATATCTTAAAATATGTGCTCTATGTTGAATATCCGACTTCATATTCTTGATTAGGGGGAAAAATTGAGTGGGGGATGGTCTAACCCCAATGTTAGAGGAACCGTATCAAAATTTGAAAATCCATAATTTTGCTTATCTAGTGTCTGTGCGCGATGGTACCGCGACGCGCCTCCATCATGGGCCAGTGTTATTTTTGCACAGTTTTCTTGTTCAGTCCAAGGCTTTTGGGTCTTGGGCCTCAGTCTTTCCACGCATGAAAATACCTATACTTAGAAATATTTCACCTCCATATCAAACAAGACATTCCCCAATACTCTCCCAAACACCTAGACAAATATTTCACCCAAAATCAAGGGTTCCAAACTCATTCCGAATCTTAAGGATTTCAGTCAAGCTTTAAGTCTCCATTACAATCTTCATCAAGGAATTCTCCAAAGCTAAGGTATATGGGTTTTAACCATTGGGTCTTTCACCCATAGTGCCCAAGCTTCCTTGTTTCATAAATTGCATGTTTCTAAGTTGAATTTACTTATGGGTCTTCTATTATGAATTTGACTATGAATATGTTGGGGTTTTTGTAAAAGTGTGACTGTTTGAGCATGTTTTGAGCTATGAATCTTAGATTTATCTCTAGATTTGATGAAGGGTCTTGATGTATGTCGCATGAGGGTCTTACCAAGTGTTGGTGTGTGGTTTTACATTGAATTTACTTGCATGATTTCACTCTTGAATTGCATGGCGTTACACTAGCATTGCCCACCCACCAAGTGTTTGATGAAATGTCCGGTTAATGTATCTTAAGTTGTTGAAGGCCTAATGCTTGGCATATGAGTTAAGTGACATTATGATGATGAAAGGGTGATATGTACGCGTTGATTCCATGAGAAGTGTCTATTGTGTTGTGAATTAACCATAGCCAATTGAAGGGTGATGCCTCAATCACCTTAGATGAGGGTGGTAAGCCATCAACCAATTGAGGGGTTGGTACCTCAATCATCTCGTATGAGGGTGGTAAGATATCAACCAATTGAGTGGTTCATACCTCAATCACCTTGGATAGGGGTGGTAAGCTATCAACCAATTGAGGGTTGGTACCTCAATCACTTCGGTGGAGGTTGGTCATGTCCATCAACCAATTAAGGGATTGGTACCTCAATCACTTCCAACGAAGGGTGGTAATGTCCGTCAACTAATTGAGGGGTTGGTACCTCAATCACTTCTAAGGGGTGGTCTACCTTATATTCCAAGTACTAAGTTGCTTGGTCTATGATGATGGTCTATTCCTACATATGTAATATGATTTATGTATAAGCATTTTTACCTCAAGTATCATTCATGCATATTATATTGTTATATGTCCATCTATTGCCTAATTGCGCATTTTGATTATGTTGGCTATCTATTGTTGCATTGCATCCTACATACTTAGTACATTCAAACATAATAACACATACTTTATGCCTACATGATATTACCATGTAAGAACCAGAGCCCCACTTATTCTCCTTCTCCAATTGGCAAGTGTGATATCGCTCAAAGTAAGTTGGTGAGTCCTCAACTTCAAGGACATATGTTTCTTGATTTATGCTAGGTATAGACTCTCTTTTCTTTATTGTATGCTTTTACTATGAGGAAGAGCCAAGTTGCTTGTCTTGGTCCCTGCTAAATTCTATGTTTAGAGGTGCTGTTGGACAAGTTATGTAATGATGCTATGAGCCTTGAATCTCTTTGACTCTATAATGTTTTATGATATCAAAGATGTCCCTTAGCCCCAGATTACCCTTTTTTCTATCTATTGTTGTTATATTTTTTATTTCGCGTTCAAGGATGTGTAATGATATGTTAAGAGGCTTGATTGGGGTCCCTTCAGGTTTCCCATTTGCCATGTTACATCTAGGCCCTAGTCTTGAGTTGGGACAATCTATTTACCACCAGGAGTAGTCATTGCCATAAACTGCCCCTGACTTTTTGGATTCTGAACTGTAAGACTAGGCAATGTACCTTTCTAGCTCTAGTTCAATTAAGTTGACATCTAACCGAACTGTTGCTCTAACTACTCGATAGCAACATAATAAGACTTAATTTCTTGATTGATACTAGAGATGTTAGATTTCATCCCCTTCAAGGTCTCATCCTGAGCATCAGCCTTCTTTAATAGGCGATCAAACATCTCCTCAACTATAGAGTTACTAGCACTCAAATCTCGATTATGTGGTGACACATATGGACCATTCCTGTATCCATCTCTGCATCCCATATCAGCATCTCTATCCTGGCCCCTTTTTCTGTCATAGTAGCATCCTCGATTGTTGTATCTGAAAGCTCCATCCTTGTTATAGTTTTGACCTTGGTTTTCTTGACCTTGGTACTAATAGTCCTGATTGGACCCTTGGGTCTTGGTTCGAAAGCTCGTCATCTGATCAGTTACAAAGCAAGTGTCCTCATCATAGTAAGGCTCCTCGTGCATGGGTGCTCGTGAAGCCTGATGAGCTATTGCATGCACACGTTCTAGGTTCGGCTTCATCAATAACTCCACATTGGTACTAATCCTAGCAAGCTTTTGCATCACATCCTCATATTTTTGGTTGTGCGAATTAGTACTGACTGCAAATGAGCTCTTTGTTTTCGACTTGTCTCTCATCCCTTATGCATGATTTGTCTTGACCGTTTTCTCTAACCTCTCAGCAATAATCGAAAATGAATGATCTAGAAATGAGCCTCCCATGATTATGTCAGCAATAACTGTCATCACCCAAGCCTAGGCCCTAGAAGTGACCGGTAAATGGGGAACCTGAAGGAACCCCAAACAAGCCTCATAGCATATCATTACACATCTTTGGTCGCGGAAGCAATTAAAATGACAATGAGAGATAAACATTAAGAAGAGTTCCACGACATAGATAAAAGCGAGTTCCACGACAAACGACCGGGCTCACCTTCATAGTCAATACATAAATAAAAGAAATATAGTCTTAATACATAGCAAGAGACCATATGTAACAACCCCAGAATGGAGGACTCACCAACTATCTTTGAGAGACAATCGTACTAGCCACATGGAGGAGAAGGATCAAGCGGTGCACCTGTTCCTACATGGTGACATCATGTAGGCATAGAGTATTTGTTAGTACATTTGAATGTACTAAGTATGTCGGATGCAATGCAACAATAGATAGGCATCATAGGCAAAATGCATAATAATTCTCAATAGGTAGCATAATAGCAAGATGGCATGTATGATTAATGTGTACGTAAAACATACTTACATAGAACATAATACATATGTAAGAAGAGACCACTATCATATTGATGGATCGTCACACCCTACCACCCTTGGTGGTTGAGATACAAACTCCTTCAATTGGTTGGTGGATCGTCAAACCCTACCACCTATGGTGATCGAGGTACAAACCCCCCGACATGGTTATCAAGGTACAAATCCCTCGACATGGTTATCAAGGTACAAACACCTTGACATGGTTATTTAGCATGCAACCTCCGAGTAGGGCATGATCACATTCCAACACTATATAGAGAATACAATATATATACATTTATTGCATCATCATTTAGTCATTCAACTCATGAGACATGCATTGGACCTTCAATTTCTTAAGAGCTCATAACAAGACATTTTATCAAACACTTAGAGGGTGTGTAGTGCTAGTGTGAAACCATGCATTTCAAGAATGTTATCATGCTAAAAAAATTCAATGTAAAACCATTAATAGATACTTGGTAACACCCTCAAGCAATATACATCAAAGCCCTTCATCAACTCTCACATTAGATCTTAGACTCAGAGCCCAAAACATAGTAAAATAGTCACAATTTCATAGACCCCAACATTGTGTGCAACGATTTTTCATAATGAATAAGACCCATTTGTAAATCAACTTTGAATCATGCAATTTAGGGTAAAAGGAAACTTGGCATCATGGGTGAAAGGAACCCATAAAAGAAACCCACATACCTTAGCTTTGGAGATGAACTTGATGAAGATTGGAGATGGAGACTTGAATCTTGAGAGGAAATCCTTAGATCCAGATAGGGTTTTGAGACTTAAATTTAGGAGATGAAATATTGGCCAAGTATTTGACTGGGAATTGGGAAATGTTTAGAATGATATGAGGGTAAACAATGACTAAGTAAAGGTACTTTCATGTTTGGGAACACTTAGGCCAAGACCCAAAGACAAGATTTCTTCATCTGCGTATCTTAGCCGCATTGCGGCAGGGGCGCACAAATCTCACGGGAATTTGCATTTTTTTGGACAATCAAAATTGCCAATCGCTTTCTCTTAAATTGGGGTTAGATCCATTTTCCACTCAATTTGACACCCTGAAAAAGAATATGAAGTCAGATTTCCAATATCACGTTAAAAATTCTTTGATATATGGAAATTACGATTTCTGGCACTTCCGAGGTATATTTTTGGGCACTTTCTGGGATTGTTACAATGACTTGGTTATTCTTGTCCATGGCTCAATAATAGATCTCTACTATGGTGTCATCTACGATCTTGTGGTCAGGGACACTTCTCTGGCACTTTATGAACCTCTCTTACATGGTACTGATTGAATCACCAGCCAGTTGCTCGAAGTTGTTGATTTGGTCCTTCAACTTCAACTTCTTCGACCTTGGAAAGAATCTCTCCAAATGGTCTATGGTAGTTCATCCTACTTGGTGATTGAACTCTTTGGGAGCTCAGATAACTATAGCATTGCATCATCTGTTAGAGACAGTGGGAAGACACAGAGCCCAATGGCATCCATGGATAGATTTTGGCTTCCCATCATACTCTAACAAATAAAGATAGTGTTGTGTAGATGGTTATGCGGATCCATTAATGGTAGGCCCACGAACAACCCATGATTCTGCAGCATTTAGAGTAACCCACTTGATACAACAAACTTTGTGTCATCTCGTAGTGGTGGTAGCACAATAGCTCTAGTGATATAGATCGCTATAGGGCCAAGCCGATATTGATTCAATGTGTGAGCTATGACTTTAAGATCCTGTGTTTGTAGGGCAATATTGTCAAGTGGAGGTGGGTTACTATTGTTCTCATTATTATTCAAGTTCAGTGTTGCCTTCACTACATCGCTTGCAGCTTTGTTCACATTGTTCTAGGTCATTCTTCTCAGCGTCCTTTGGCACTCAAGGTCAAACAGAGTCAAGGGTGTGCCTCATCTTCAAGTGTGGTGCATAAACTACACGTGCACGATTAAACAAATAAAACAACAACAAATGTAAAATGAGGAAAATAAGAATTAAATCTTGAATTACTCAAATTAAACCAGTCTAGTTGTATTCCCCGGTAATGATGCCAAAATCTTGATGTCGCCCAAGCTATACCTCCTTTTTGAAGGTTAGAGCAGTCGTTGTCAAGATATAAAACCTAACCAAGGTTAGAGTTGTACCAACAAGGAATGCGTAAGACTCAGAGTAATTTCAAGAAATTTGAGTTAATTAACCTACTTATCTCCAGAAGGGGGGTTTTGTAATTTGAAGAAAGTAAACCCAAAATAGAACAGGTGTTGTGAAGTCAGTAAAAAGAGTAACTAGGGTATTTTGTTCCCCATGATTCCCTAACTTAGAATTACAAGATAACTGTAATCTTCTATGTGTTGCATGCAGAACGGTAAGTTAAGTTTAGCAAACCCTTTGATCCACACATGAGGTAAACTTTTTACTACGTAATTTGATCCATCCCCGCAGTGTGAAATTACTAACCCTTACCTATTGTCCCAGTACAACCTCCTGTTTGATTGATTAGAGGAGAAGAAATTGACCGAATCCTATTCATTAATTTTTTTTTCCATTCATTACTTCCTTGATCCAATCAGTAACAACTAGCTGAGTTCTAATGTTGGCAATCATTAAAAAGCAATGAAAACAAAGATAATTTATTAATGCATGCATGCACACTTTCCAAGAATTATGAATTATTCGGTTTTCCTTGTTAGTTTTTCATGGTTACCACAATCCTAGTTATGAATTTACCTATGCATAATCATTGTAAATGCAAGAATCATGATATAGAATAACATAATTGAGCACCTGCTAAGATGAATTTAAGAGCAAGAAATCCCAACTCTTCAAAGAAATCACAAAGTATGAGTTGCAATCACAAAATAATGTTCAGTGTTTCTAAGCATTTCTCTCAAAGTTTCTGGTCGTTTTCCTCCCTTCTATGTTGAAAATAACCTTAAAAATCTATTTATAGTACTTAAAATATAAATCCAAAACAAATTAGGAAAACTAGATTTGATAGGTAGTATGAGTAGGGTTACGGGCCATACTAAGTTTTAGGGTCTGTACCTAGGCTTCGTGAACTTCATTCTTCAATTATGGAGACCGTTTATATGAGACTTTTCTATGGGCCATATTCACACTTACTACCCTTATAAGGTTTCGTCTAATGACTTTTTAGAAAATTTCAACTTCTGATCCTCAGGGTATGGAACCTCATCTATGACTCGTACATAATTCTACGGCTCATTTGACAGTTCATGGATGCAACTTCAAAAAAATCACCCCTTAACTGGATCTCACTTACGAACCCTACTCCAAGGCTTGTGGAAACTTTCACGGCCTGCAAAGTGTGATAGATCAGCAAAAACTGCAGCACCTGCACACTTAGCCCAAAATCTTGCCAAATCCTGTAATCTTGAAAAACAAACATAAAAACACACCAACCCTACTAAAATCGCTTTGAGAACACATAAAATCCCAAGTTTGAATTATCAAAAGTGTTATATTTTGTCAACACATCAATCATGTAAACCACCAAGACTTACGAGAAGCTATCTGGCCAACTTGTGAACAAAAGTAAGAGTCATATCATAGTGCCTGACAATGAGTTTGCAGCTATAGTAAGAAGAATCAAAAGGCTCATTGGTTCTTTTTAGAAACATAGCCCCCTAAAATATGTTAGTTATCATGTCTATAGTGGAAGACAAAGAATTGCTTATTATTCTGAGATGGTGTCCAAAGTAATGGCATGGATTACAAGAGTATATGGGGGTTCTTTTTGGATTCTATGGGTATTGACAAGGCTTAAACCCCCTTAAATATCTAGTTTTGAAATGGTGGACTATGCAACCTAAAAATGATGCTCATAAACTCCTACGTCATATCATTCCCATCCTAATCTGCTAGCATCTATGGAAGAATAGATGCAATGTTAAGTATAGAGGGAAGATTTCTAATCCCACTAGAGTAAGAGTTTGTGTTCGTAAAAATTATTTTAATATTATGTCACGCCCAAAGTCCCATTAGGGTGGACTAACACCCGTTGTTGATAAGGCCCGGTAGAACCAACCTGTATCTTTGTGCTTTCTATACATATTATAAGGGATTTCTACATTTTACATGCCTTTAAGAAAATAAACACCGATAACAAGCCAAAAGGAAATGCATATGGCTAGGCCGTTGGGGCCACGGTGTTTAAAGTACGAGACATGGTCACACTTCAATTTACATAGTCTACAAAGCCTCTAGATAAGGAAAAGTATCTGATAAGGGTCGGGACAAGGCCCCGCTCGACTAACTATACAACACAAAATATAAGCTCTAGACATGCAAAGCTCTGAAGTAACCTGGAGCTTGGTAACAGCCGCTGGAAATCCTGTACTCCTACTGGGGAGATCTACTAGCACCTGTACCTGTAGCATGAAATGCAGGACTCACGTGAGGGACGTCAGTACGACATAATGTACTAAATATGTAAGGCAGGAAATACTGTATATGAAGTAACAATTCAAATGAAACTATGCAGTGGTGTAGGATAAGAGACCACCTTTAGTTGTACTGTGGGATCATGTACTTTATGTTCTCTTTATCACTTTACCGTTACTGTATAATCTGTGCACAACATGTAAAACAAAGGAGTAGCTGATCAGTGGTAAAACTATATCGGGATCGACCCTGGCTAGGCTCTTCCTTAACCCCTGGGGCTACCCCCCATGATAGGATCAACCCTGGCTAGGTGATTCTTCCACCCCTCGGGCTACCACCCATCAATAAGCAATATACTTTACCTCTCAATTACCTTTGAGGTGGTTCTTTTAGTGGTCACAATATTAGAATTGTAGGGCTGCATATGTAGCATGTGACATGTATATAATCATACAAGACAATATGACAATGAAGACAGTACGTTACACAAATAATGAAATGTGTATGAGATGAAACAACTCATGAACTTTATTTAGCAACAAGAACCCATGTAACTTGGTATCCAAGCATGTATGCAGATTTGAAGGTGACTATGTATGGAAGCATATGAACATGTGAAAGAGTGGAGACACAGTTATAGTTATGTCATGGTTGGTAAATGTCTTTATGTGCCAAGAAGGGATCTATGTTTCATGCTAAATAATATGAAATCATGTAGCCTTACAGACCTCGCTGTATGACCTCGCTATTACCTCGAGATAACCTTTTCTTCCTCCAAATATTTATCTACAACATAGTAGGTGACAAAACTAGCATTAGCAGCCAATAGATATATCTTGGCAGCCCAATCTCATAAAAAAATAACATACGGGCCGCAAACGGGTAATTATAAACCCGAGCATATTCTTTCAACCTTTTTGCTCCTAATCGTATTTTCTAATACACATTATCATATACATATCATTTGCAGCCTATTTTAGTGCTATAAGAGCTTTACAATAGCCCACAAAGCACAGGACACAACAATTCTATGCAACATACAAATAGGCAGCATAACGGTACATCCCTTTGCTACATTACGATGTTGACGACTCCAAAGCTTTACCAACTTCAATCAAACTTTTACCACAACATATACACATAAAAATAGTTCTAAGATAGTTCAAAAATAGTCCTCAAAATAGGTGGAGGATGTGAGACCATAGTCCTTCCTCAATCAGCCCACAAGTTCCTATTACGAGCACAATTACGATATCACACAAGAACTTACTTTCGCGGACCCTAAAATGGTGCAGTAGCCCTTATACATAATTATAGAACCAATGCTCATTATTTCCAGTAGCCTCTCTTCATAATAAATCCAACCAAAAAGAAAAAACCTTCCAAATAAACAAGAAAAATGTATTACAACTTTTGGAACACATGTTGTCCAACAATTTCAGCATAGACATAACCAACATAGTCTCTTGTGTTTCATGAATAAACCTTACCAAACACACAACTATAATCACTTACCTTCACCTTCAAGGTTGAGAGCCTCCTTAAGAACCATAAAAGTTTCTTTTGGTTGCTTTACAAAGTCAAGAAAAGTTAAGAGAAAACTTGGAGAGCAATCTGATTTTTTTTTTTGGTCAAGTTGAAAATGATTTATGGGAGCTGTTTTAAACTCTTTTTAAAGGTACACTTTGGTCAAATCACTAAGGTTATTTTAGTCTTACATTACCAAGCTGGTGATGCAGCTCCTTGCCTCTTTCACTTGGGCTTTGTTGAGTTCAAATTGGTTAGGCCTTTACTGCCCATTTTTTAGCTTTCTTCTTAATTAGTTTGGGCCTAAATTATCAAATAAATTGTGATGTCTTTGGGCCCTTTTATATTCTTCTTGGGCTGAAAATATAGTCCATTTATGATGGTAAAACACAGGCTAAAGTTACACCCTTAATATGGACTTTATTCATAATCGTACTTGGACAAATTTGACATCGAGCCTATTCTCCATTTATCTAGCAATTTTAAGCTAAGCAAGTAGGTGATTCACCTGCTATCTTCTTGAGTCCTACAAACACCTCAATTTTCTCACTTTTTTAAGGGCCATGATCTCCTCAATTTGACACAAAACATGTATATACTTGACCCTCTTAAGCGTTAGACGTACATATCACCCTTTAATTGGAGATTCAAGCACCTTTTAAAAATAGGCCCTAATTGACCAAACCATATCATGTTTCATTTGCATGGTACTAGTATTGTAAGATATGGGGTGTTACATTCTCCCCCCCCCCCCCAAGAACCTTGACTCCCGAATATTAGAACCATTTGGAAGCTTAATTAAAGTTAACGCAACAAATGTCCAAATACACGTATCTATTATGTCCCCCAATTCTGGATGTTGAACTTCCTCTTTAGCTTCAAATAAGTAAGGGTATTTTGATTTCATCGCGTCGGCCTCCCATGTTATTTCTTCTACTTGCTGGTTTCTCCAAAGTTCTTTTACTGAAGCTATTTCTTTATTTCTTAGCTTCTTCACTTGATGATCTAGAATACAACAGGTACCTCTTCATATGTGAGATCTTTTGTAACCTGTACATCCTCAATAGGAGTGATATGGGATGGGGCACCTATGCACTTTCGAAGCATTGAGACATGAAAAATTGGATGAACCATTGAAATCTATTGGGGTAGCTCTAGTTCATATGCAACCTGCCTGAACCTATTAATAATCTGATATGGCCCTATGTACCGCGGACTCAGTTTTCCTTTCTTACCAAATCTCATAACCCCTTTCATTAGAGACACCTTTAAAAATACCCAATCCCCTACTGAGAATTCCAGTTCTCTCCTTCTAGCGTCCGCATATGATTTGTGACGACTTTGGGCTGTTTCTAGCCGTTGCAGTATTACCTTAACTTTTCCATGGCTTGTTGTACTAGATCTGGCCCAAGTAAGGTGGTTTCACCCACTTCAAACCATCCAATCACTGGCCTATATTTCCTTCCATACAAAGCTTCATAAGGTGCCATCTTGATACTCGTGTCGTAGCTATTATTATAGGCAAATTCAATAAGTGACAAATGGTCCACCCAACTACCTTTAAAGTCCAATGCGCAAGCTTGCAACATATCTTCAAGTGTCTGACTAGTGCATTCTGCTTGACCATCTGTTCGAGGGTGGAATGTTATACTCAAATGCACTTGTGTCCCTAAACTCATTTGGAAGGACTTCCAAAACTTTGCGCTGAATTGAGCCCACCGATCAGAAATAATGGAGATTAAGACTCCATGTAGCCTGACTATCTCTTTGAGGTATAGGTTAGCATACTCTTCAGCTGTATAATCACTCCTGACTAGCAAGAAGTGTGCTGACTTTGTGTGATTATCAACTATTACCCATATGGAGCCAATCTTCTGAAATGAGCGAGGCAAACCGGCAACAAAATCCATATTGCTCATATCCCACTTCCATGTTGGAAGCTCTATACACTGCAGATAACCTCTTAGCCTTTTGTGTTCTACTTAAACTTGTTGGCAATTTGGACATTGAGCCACAAATTCTACAAGGTCCTTCTTCATGCCTCCCCACCAAAACATTCCCTTCAGGTCATAGTACATCTTAGTTGATCCTGGATGGATAGAATATCGAGAATGATGGGCTTCTTCCATTATCCTCTTTCTTAATCCGTTAATATCAGGCACACATAATCTATTTTGGTACTAAAGTACTCCATTTTGTATAAGGTCAAAGCACTTTATCATACCCTGGCTCACCTTTTCCTTAAGCTGTCGTAGAACAGGATCTTCAAACTGTTATTCTTTCACCTTCACTACAAATGAAGACGCTGTTGCATTATGTATAATAACCCCTTCCTTTGGAGCTTCAAGAAGGCGAACTCCCAAATTTGCTAGCTGACGTATATCCTTAGCCACTCCTTGACTTACCATAGCTTGATCACCAGTATTTATGATTGCCTTATGGCTCAGAGCATCGGCTACCACATTTGCCTTTCCCGGATGGTATAGTATATCAACGTTGTAATCCTTTATTCGCTCTAGCCATCTCCATTGTC
>JAPFFP010049425.1:0-31621 GCA_026153255.1 Solanum medicagineum
TGTGTTTGGATAATGGTTGCAAGGAGGAGATTAGTGGGGTCCATCGGTTGGTTAGATTGGAAGTTAGGTTGCGGGAAGTTGAGAATGGTAGTATAGTGTTCTTGGTGGTTCCGATCTTCGTTGGTTGAGAAGGTCTAGTTTAAGCAAGGCCCTTGCTTCCGCCTTTTATTAGAGTTCGATGTTTGGGTGGAAAGATGGTAGAGTGGGGGTTATCTCCCAAGGGGGAGATGGTAGTTCGGGGCAAACAGAGGAATAGGTGTGGTTAAGGTTGAGAAGTGAGTTAGGGTTGCGAGTCCTTTTAGAGTATAGAGGAAGTCGGTAAGGTTGCATACGGATGTAAATTGCCTATGGCTATGGGTGTGGTTCGTCCGGTTCTTCATGATTCTAGGTGGAAGGGATGTGTTGGTAACTCTAGTGTTATAGAACTCTCTGAGGTTGTGGATATTGTGGAGGACAAGTTGTCTTGGGAGAAGGTCCTAGTGAAGGTGCGGATGGATGAGTGAGGAGGTTGACTAATATTGGTGTGGTGTTCGTCAAGGCCCTTTGGAAGAGTCGTTTATTCGTATGTGTTTCTAGGGGAGCCGGTGCAAGCATGGGAAAGCAATATCTGTATCACTCTCATTCTATTCAAGCTTATGATGACATGTCAGGTCCTTTCTATGATTCCAAGTCTTATGTTTCAGCCCTTATGTCATGCATATAAATTCATGTTTAAGTTGGCAAACTTATGATAATTTCATACTTGTGTTGAGATTTTGAAAAGGGTGTTTAAAACATAATGTTGCATTCTTATTGGGGATGATTTTTTTATGATCACTTTTGTCACGTACGTTATTTTGATATTTGATGAAAAATTTTCCCAAGGGGGAGATATTGAAACGACCCAAAAAGTGCCCTAAAATGTGCCTTGGAAATGCCCAAAATTTTAATTTCCATATATCTCAAAATCTGTGCATTATTTCGGAAATCAGACTTCATATTCTTGTTCAGGGGGACATAATTAGGGGAGGAAGGGTCTAACTATGATTTTAGAGCAACCATATCAAAATTCGAAAGTCAAAAAGTGCAATTTCTAGTAGCAAAACTGCGTCGATAGCGTGATGCGCCAGTGTGTAAAAACTATCCAAATTTTTTATTCCGATACAAGACTTTCAAGTCTTGGGCCGAGGCCATTCCACACGAGAAAACACCTATACTTAGCCTTATTTCACCCGCATATCATCCTAAACATTTCCTAATACTCACTCAAACCCTTAGTCTTGTATTTCTCTCAAGATTCAAGTCTCAAACCCTCATCCGGAATTAAAGGATCTCCTTCAAGCTTCAAGTCTCCATCTCCAATCTCTTTCAAGGGTTCTCCAAAGCTAAGGTATGTGGTTTTCAACTAACCCATGGTGACCATTCCTCTTTTCTACTTAAATTGTATGATTTAAAGTTGATTTTACATGTGGGTTTTGTATATTAAGAAATTTACTGCACAGTAATTTGAGTTCATGAAAGCATGGCTCTTTAGCATGTTTTGAGCTCTAAATCTTGGATCTAATGTTGGATTTGATATATATTGCTTGAGGGTACTGCAAGGTGTTGATTGACTATTTTAGAATGGATTTTCTTGCATGATGTCATCTATAAATTGCATGGACTTGTACCCCCATTACATACTCGCTAAATGTTTGATAAAATTTCTGGATATGGTTTCATGAGGAATTGACGGTCCAATGCATCTCTTATGAGTTGAATGAATTTATGATGATGAAATGAATATTTATATGAGCTATATTTACGAGAATTATCTATATTAATCTAAGATGACCATGCCTTGATGAGGGGGTACCACACCTTTACCACTATGATAAAAGGGATGATGTTCGTTAACAAATTGAAGGTTTGATACCTCATTAATCAAATTTTTGGGGTTGATACCTCAATCATCTTAGAGGTGGGTGGTGTATGCTAATAACCAAATTGAGGGGTTGATACCTCAATCACCTAGGATGGGATGTGGTAAGCCCATTAGCCAAGGGATGGTCTCTTTCTAGTTACATACTATGTTTTATATAATCATGATTTTACTTCAAGCACCATTCATATATGTCATATCGTTACTATTATATCTATTGTCTATGTTTATGCATTTTGATCATGTTGCCTATCTCTTGTTGCATTGCATCCTACATACTTAGTACATTCAAACTTACTAATGCATACTGTATGCCTACATGATATCACCATTTAGGAACCGGAGCTCCATTTGGTCATCCTCCTCCTCCACGTGGCTAGTGGCTTCCATTCAAGCTAGTTGGTAAGTCCTCATGTACGAGGGCAATATCTATGTTCTTATGCTATGTATTGAAAACTATCTTTCCTTTTTTTTCTATACTTAACTATGAGAGTGAGCCCGGTTGCTTGTCTTAGCCCCCCGCTAAGTTCTATGTTAGAGCTATTGTTGGACAAATATGTATTACGCTTGAGGTTTGACTCACTTATGTTATTCAAGATATTTCAATATGAGTCTCTCTCCCATAGTCCAAATTCCCCTTGTTTATGTTTCTTAAGATGAACTATCTTGCTTCCGTGACCAAAGATGTATGAGGATATGCTATGAGGCTTGTTTGGTGTTCCTTCTGGTTCACCATTTTCCAGTCACGTCTACATCTTAGGCATAGGTTGTGACAATCAAGCTGAACATCAAAGCTCGAGTGGCCTAACCTTAGACATAGATATTCCTACTTGGATGTAGGTGATTAATATGGACTTTGTGTTTGGGTTTCCCAAGACTAGAAAAGGTTTTGACTCCATTTGGGTTATGGTTGATATGATGACGACATCGGCTCATTTTCTACCGGTTAAGACCATATATGGGGCTGAAGAGTATGCAAGGTTGTACATCCATGAGTTAATGAGGTTATATGCGGTTCATTTGTCCATCATATTGAATCGTGGTGAACAATTCACTTCATACTTTTGGAGGTATATTAAAAGGGGCCTTAGTACAAAAGTTCACCTTAGTACAACCTTTCACTCTCAAGCGGATGGCCAAGCCAAAAGAACCATTCAAACACTTGAGGATATTCTTAGGGCTTGTGTCTTGGAGCTTAAGAGTAGTTGGGATTATCATCTCCCATTGATTTAGCTTGCCTACAACAATAGTTATCACTCTAGCATCGGTATGGCTCCTTTTGAGGCTCTTTATGGGAGATGTTGTAGATCACTGGTTGGTTGGTTTGAGGTTGGAGAGGTGGCTTTATTGGGACTGATCTGGTTATGGATGCTCTTGAGAAGGTAAGGATGACTAGGGATAGGTTGAAAACAGCCCAAAGTCGTCAAAAATCCTATTGAAAGTTTCTCCAATGAAAGGTGTGGTCTATTTTGGTAAAAAGGGAAAGTTGAGTCCAAGATATATTTGTCCCTATGAGGTGATAAAGAGGGTTGGCAAGCTAGCTTATGAGTTGAAGTTGCCTAGTGAAATAAATTTGGTTCATCTGGTGTTCCATGTCTCTATGTTGAGAAAATGTGTTGGTGATCCTAATGTTATTGTGTCTCTTGATGTTGTGGGTGTTATTGAAGATAAGTTGACTTATCAGGAGGTTCTGGTTCAGATTTTGGATAGGCAAGTGAAGAGATTGAGGAACAAGGAGGTGGCATCCGTTAAGGTCCTTTGGAGTAACCAACAAGTCGAAAGTACTACATGGGAGGCTGAAGTGGACATGAAAAAGCAGTATCCTTATCTTTTCCACTCCACTCAAGACTAAGGTACTAGTCCTAAGTCCCCTATGTGATTTCAAGACTTATATTTCAGCCCCTATGTAATTCATATGCATTCATATTTAAGTTGGCAAATTATAATAATTTTACACTTATGTTTAGATTTTGAAAAACGGTGTTTTATATGTAACATTGTATTCTTGTGGGGGCTTATTTGTCAATGATCACACTTGTCTTGTACGTGTTTTGTACATTCGGGGACGAATGTTTCCAAAAGGGAGATATTGAAACAACCCCAAAAAGTGCCTGAAAAGGTGCCTCGGAATGCCCAGAATTTTAAATTTTATATATCTCAAAATCCATGCATGATTTCAAAAATGAAACTTCGTCTTCTTGTTCAGGGGATCAAACTTAGGGGAGAAGGGTATAATCCTGATTTAAGAGCGAAAGATTAGCAACTATGAAATTTTAAGAATGCAATTTCCAGAGAGCAAAGCGCGCCCCTTCTACGATGCGCCTCTGCCTTATTTTGTGACTGTTTTTTTTAGTTCGGTCCAAGACTTTTAAGTCTTGGTCCTAAGTGTTACCAAGCGTGTTTTTACATATACTTAGCCATATCTCACCCTCATATTACCCTAAACATTCTCCAATACTCACTCAAGAACTTAGCCATATTCTTCACTTCCAAATTCAAGTCTCAAACCCTCATCCGGAACTAAGGATTTCCTTCAAGGTTCTTCTTCAAGCTTCAAGTCTCCATGTCCAATCTTCACCAAGCTCATCTCCAAGCTAAGTATGTGGGTTTCAACCATTGGGTCCTTTCGACTAGGGGCGGATTTACTAAGGCCCAAAGGGTGTCACGCGACACTGCTTCGTCGAAAAAATTACTAAATATGTATATATCACTAAAGGTAAAAGAGAAATATATACAATATATTATATAAAGTGACACTCCTTGAAAGAAAGGCATGTGCATCTTGGTTGGTTAGTTGCATGGATTTGTAGGGATTGTTGAAGGTTCGAATCTAAATTTGGGGCATTGTTTTTGATACATTTAAAAGGTTCTCCATTTATCATCCAATTATTATTTGGTACTCTCTATATGAAATAAAATATTTAATATTAGCTTTAATGAGGCTATTTTGAATACATTTTAAAAACGAAAATTTATGATGAGAAAAGTTATATAATTGTTAATTTTACTTTTTTTAGAAAATATATAGTTGGTTATGTAAAATGGGCTTTGTTTTAAAAATATTATTTTTGATATAGTGTTTCATGTTATATCCATTATTTTTCAAAGACAAATTCATAAAGAAAAGGTTATAATAAATTTTAATTTTATTATTTTTAGAAAATATATAGTTGTGTGGGTAAAATGGATTTTATTTTAGAACAATCTTTTTTAATATACTATTACATGTTTTATTCATTATTTTTTCAAAGAAAAATTCTTGAAGAAAATATATAATAATTTTTAATTTTATATTTTTTTAGAAAATATAGAGTTGTGTACGTAAAATGGGTTTTATTTTTAAAAATCTTTTTTAATATAGTGTTACATGTTTTATTAGTTATTGTTCAACTTCTGAGGTGACACTACTAACAGAAAATCTTGTGTGCACCACTACTTTCATCCATGGTGCCCTAACCTCCTTTCTACTGAATTTGCATGATTTAAAGTTGATTTTACAATTGGATTTTACTAGTATGAACATGTCTGAATTATGTTAATGCAATGTAAAGTTGTGATTGTTTTGCCATATTTTGAGCTATAAATCATGGATCTATTGTAAGATTTGATGAGGGTTTTGATGTATATTGCTTGAGGGTTTTGCAAGGTGTTGATTGATGGTTTTACAATGGATTTTCTTGCATGATTTCAACTCTATGTTTAGTGATTTTATACTAGCACTACACACCCTCTAAGTGTTTGATAAAATATCCGGATATGGTTTCTTGAGGAATTGAAGGTACAAAGCATGAGATAAGATATGATTGATGTTATGATGATGAAAGGAGCTTATGTATATAATATAATCTATATAAAGTATTGCATTAGACCATACCTTATCCGGGGGGACTAAGAACCCGGATAACCTTGTCGAGGGGTTTGTACCTTGGTAACCGAGGTGGGGGTTTGTACTATCAACCATGTGAGCGGTTTGTACTTCACCACCAGGGTGATAAGGTGAAATTATCATTAACCACATAAGGGGTTTGTACCAGACCACCAGGGTGATGGGGTGAGACCATCATCAACCATCCAAGGGGTTTGTACTTTGGAATTCTAACTTGGTCTCTTCTACATATATGATATCCTATATGAGTATGAGTTACTTAAGCATGTTTTACTTGAGCATTGGTCAATCATGTCATATTTTTATATGACGTCTATTGTCTATTGTTATTGAAACGACCCCAAAAAGTGCCCGACAATGTGCATCGAAAGTGCCCGAAATCGTAATTTCCTTATATCTAAAAATTTACTCATTATTTCAAAAATCCAACTCCATATTGTTGTTTAGGGGGTAAAATTGAGTAGGAAAGGGTTTAACCTGAATTTTAAAGCAACCGTACCAAAATCCAGAGATCGCAAAAAACATTATTTATGAGGGTCAACTTTGAAGGGGCATATCTCTTAGCACACAAAGAACTTGGTGGCCCACTAACTACCAAATTAAAGATTTTTGAATTAGCTTTCCAACATATATAATTCGGATTTCGAATGAAGAATTTATGTCCATTTTCGTAGAGCTTGTTTGTGTAGAAATGCAGATTTCCAGTGAGTAATCCATGTCACCTCTGCGAGGAGGACCAGTGTTATTTTGATCTTGTTTTTTGTTTCGGTCCAAGATTTTCAAGTCTTGGGCCCAAGGGTTCCCATTAGCCTCATTTCACCCTCATATCATCCTTCACATTCTCTAATATCCTCTTAAACATTTACACTTATATTTCACCCTAAATTCAAGTCCCAAAACTCAAGAACAATCTTAAGGATTTCTTCAAAGATTTCATTCAAGCTTCAAGTCTGCATATTCAATCTCTTTCAAGGGTACTGCAATGCTAAAGTATGTCATTTTGAACTATTGGGTTCTTTCACCCATGGTGCATAAGCCTCCTTTTTACTAATATTTCATGAGTTAAAGTTTATTTTACATGTAGGTCTTGTATATTGAGAAATTTACTGCACAGTGATTTTATTCATGAAAGTATGGTCCTTTTACCATGTCTTGAGCTCTAAATCTTAGATATAATGTTGGATTTGATGAGGGGTTTTGATGTGAATGTCTTGGGGCTGTTGCAAGGTGTTGATTGATGGTTTTACAATATATTTTCTTGCATGATTTCATCTCTTAATTGCATGATCTTTAACCACCATTACACCTCCCCCCCCTCCAAAGTGTTTGATAAAATGTCTGGCTAGGGTTTCTGGTGGAAATGAAGGTCCAAAGCATGAGATATGATATGAATGATATTTTCATGATGAAATGAGCTTATGTACATGATATACTCTATAAAAATTGTTGCATTAGATCATGCCCAATTTGTGGAACTAAGAGCCCAGATAACCGAGGTGGGGGTTTGTACTCATCAACTGAGGTGGGGGTTTGTACTCATAAAACCATATGAGGGGTTTGTACTTAGCCACCAGGGTGATAAGGTGTGATTATCATCAACCATGTGAGGGGTTTATAGCAGACCACCAGGGTGATGGGGTGAGATCATCATCAACCGAGGTGGGGGTTTGTACTCATCAACCGAGGTGGGGGTTTGTACTGATCAAACCATGTGAGGGATTTGTACTTCGCCACCAGGGTGATAAGGTGTGATTATCATCAACTATGTGAGGGATTTGTACCACACCACGAGGGTGATGGGGTGAGATTATCATCAACTGACCAAGGGGTTTATACTTAGGAAATCTAGCTTGGTCTATTCTACACATATGATATCCTATATGTGCAAAAGTTATTTAAACATGTTTTACTTTTGCATTGATCATACATGTCGTATTGTTATATTATGCCTATTGCCTATTTTTATGCATTTTGATTATGATGTCTATCTCTTGTTGCATTGTATCCTACATACTTAATATATTCAAACGTACTAACACATACTCTATGCCTACATGATGTTACCATGTAGGAAACGAAGCGCCTATTGATTCTTCTTGTGGCTAGATGGATTGTTCAAGTTAGCCTTTGGTGAGTCTTCCATTCCGGGGACAATGATTATTCTCTTATACTATGTTCTAAGTCTATCTTTCTTTTATGTATGTATTAACTATGAGGGTGAGCCCGATTGCTTGTCTTGGCCCCCACTCTTTTCTATGTAGTAGAGGTGTTGTTGGACATGTTATGTATTGTGCTTTAGCTTTGACTCACTTATGATATTAAAGCTATTTAAATATAAATCTCTCTTTTTCCCTTAGTCCAAATTCCCCTTATTTATGTTTCTTACATTGTTTTACATTGCTTCTGTGATCAAAGATGCGTAATGATATTCTATGAGGCTTGTTTGGGGTCCCTTCAGGTTCCCCATTCGCTGGTCACATCTAGGCCCTAGGCTTGGGGCGTGAAAAAGATGGTATCAAAGCACTAGATTGATAGATCCTTGGAGCCAAACACAACGCGTCGATTAGAGCCTTATTCATGGTTGTGTTATGTGCCACAACTATGAGTAGGAGGCTATGACATATTTTACAAAATGTTTCCCTTCATGGTCTATGTCGTGCTTTAGAAGCGAGATAGGGCTTTCCTCTCTAACGAATGTTCTTTGCTCTTTTAGTTGATCATGCCGCTTCAAGGAGGAAGACGAAGGAAGCTAAGTACAAGGTTTTTGATTTTGATGGATTTGAGTTTAACTATTTTTCTCTATTCTTTTAGTTGATGGTGGGGCTTCTTATGTGCCCAAGTGGTTGTGTAGATCTTTGGTGTCTATTCTATTTGTGGATATATTGTTGCGAGAAGGTTCATAGGTGTTGATCCAAGATTGTATTGTATTAGTTGTTTCCTTGTGGCTTGTGGAATTTGATGTGGCGGATTTTGATGTTGTACTTGGGATGAAATAGTTACATGCATATTGTGTCTTCATGGATGGTAGAACCCATGGAGGTACCCTGATTCCCTAATGAGCCCGTCTTTGAGTGGGAGGTTATTAATTGGTAGCAAGGGAGGTAGGTCCATTTCATGCCCTAAGGTAAAATTGATCTCTAAGGGGTCGCATTTGTCATCTTGTGAGAATTGGAGGTGTTGAACCTAAGTTGTTTTGTCTATAGAATTGTTGGTGGTGGTGTGTGAGGCTTTGAATGTCCTTTCCAATATTTTGAATTTTGGAGTAGTGTCCTTTGGTTTAATTAGTATATCAGTTATGCCTATAAGTCTTGTGAGTAAGATCTCTAGTCCTTATCCTAATAGGTTTATGGTGGTTTTGGTGATGATAATGTGGTTCGTTCCCTAATTAGGTAGGGCATGTGAGTCATTCAAGGATAGTAATACTAGTTTAAGGAAGGAGGTTGGATGCTAGATAGCAGAAATGAGAATTTTGATTGTAAGAAGTTTCCTTCCTAGGTCGTGCAGTGCCGGATGATGGCATTAAAGTGGAACCTAGTAAGACTAAGGTGATTAGCTATTAGACTAGACCTTGACTCCCTTGGGTGTTAGGAGCTTCTTAAGTTTATTGGGCTATTGCCGGAGATTGTGAGTATGTTCTTTTTCATTGTTCCTATGACTTATTTGACTCTAAGTGAGACTAATGTTGTGATCGACGTTTTAAGTAGGGTGATTTGATAGGTCTGGGGGTTGCTGCTTCTTGTGTTATCCCTTGGTGCTAGCAGGATTCATGTGTATGAGGGTTGATCCTTGATCCCTTCCAATCAAGGAGATCCAAAACTATTTTCAAGAAAACCTACATGGATTTTGCTTACTTTAATTTGGAATTTTGAATATTATGATTCCTAAAATTCTATTGATGCATGGGTAGTGATTATTTGATTATTTTAATGTGACTTGAACCATTATATATGAGGATTTACTTTGGGTTATGTTTTCACTTCAATTTCATATTATAAATATTGATTTTAGATTGAGTCTTAATTATCCATGTCATTCCCTCAATGATCCTAGCAGATACATTCATGTACATGGATTATTTTGAGAAATTATGTTATGGGTTAAGCCCAATTTTGTTTTGTGCTATGGATTTGACAAAATGTTGGTTATGATAATATTGTGATCACACATATGTCTTTGGTTTTTGGCGCATTGAGCATTGAGGTGTTTGCACCATTTTGTGTATGAATAGGCCATTCTTATGCATGAATATTATGACTATGAAATTATAATTTTAGCATTTGAGCCTAAGTATGAATTATTATGAATGGTGTTTGGCTTTTAAACCCAATTGTGCATCGAAATGATTTGAAAAGAAAAATGACTATTGCCTCTTTAAAAGTATGTATATGTATGTTATACGTGCTCTTGTGGGATGACGACTTAGCACCGATGGATTAAGAGGGGAGGGTCTATAAGGGTTGCCCCATGTTCTTGTTGCATAGAGCCTTGTCTTGTGATCTTGGTTGAACTTAGCTTGGTGGATTGGAGGTCTTGTGGTAGTTTGGGCTACTTGCATAGCATGCTTCTAATGAGTGTAGAACCCATAAGGTTGTAATATGATATTTGAGGATGGTTGATCTATTTGGTCAATTATAATGGGATAGTCGTTTCTCTAAGATTGATCTTTGGTTGGGGTTTTGTCTCCAAGTAGGGATGAAGATAGGTGATATCTCTAGGTGTCTTTTCGAATTAGGAGTGAGCATTATTAGTATTGGTGGATTTATTTGGTTGATTTATGCATTGGCTATGTCTATGGGATTCATGAATAGGGTCTTAAAGCCCTACCTTGATCTGTTTGTGGTGGCCTATAGTGATGAGGTATTGATTTGTTTAGAGCTTGTGAATTATTTGGGAGTAGTGTTGCAAGTCTCAGAGGATAAGAGGTTGTTTTCTAAATATGATAGGTGTGCATTATGGATAGCAATAAGGTTGTTAGGATTCTTTAAGGATTATGAATGAGTGTGCATTATGATTTATGCTAATGTTTGGGTGAAGAGAAGGTAGAGTGGAGGTTGTCTCCCAAGGGGGAGATGGTGGCTCGTGGCAACAAGTAGAATAGTTATGGTTAAGGTTGACAAATGAGTTATTGTTGTGATGTCCTTTTAGAGTGTAGAAGAAGTTGGTAAGGTTGCATATGGATGGAATTTGCTTAGGGATATGATTATGGTTTGTTCGGTTCTTCAAGTTTCTAAGTTGAGGAGATATGTTGGTGATTCTAGTGTTATAGAACTCTTTGAAGTTGTGGGTGAGGTGGAGAATAAATGGCCTTGGAAGGATGTCCTGGTAGAGGTGTTGGATGGATAAGTGGAGAGGTTGATTAATGTGGATGTGGTATTCATTAAGACCCTTTGGAAAAGTCGTTTATTCGTATGTGTCTCTCCGGAAGCCGGAGCGGGCATGGAGGAGTAATATTCATATTTTGTTCATTCTATTCAAGCTTATGATGACATGTCAAGCCCTTTTTATGATTCCAAGTCTTACATTTCAGTCCCTATGCCATTCATATACATTCAAGTTTAAGTTGGCAAGTTTTATGATGATTTTACACTTATGCAAAGGTTTTGAAAATGGTGTTTAAAAGTGTATTGTTGCATTCTTGTTGGGGCTGATATCCTTATGATTACTCTTCTCTTGTACGTTGCTTTGACATTCGGGGACGAATATTCCCAAGGGGGAGATATTGAAACGACCCCAAAAAGTACCCGAAAATGTGCCTTGGAAGTACTTGGAATCGTAATTTCCATATATCTAAAAATCCATTCGTTATTTCAAAAATTCAACTTCATATTCTTGTTTAGGGGGTCAAATTGAGTGGAAAATAGGTCTAACCCGAATTTTAGAGCAACCGTATCAAAATCCAAAAATCACAAAAAACGCGATTTAAGAGGGTCTACTTTGAAGTGGCATATATCTTAGCACACAAAGAACTAGGTGGCCCACAACCAAATTAAAGCTCTTTGAATTAGCTTTCCAATGTGCTTGGTTTTACCTCATTAACATTTCGGATGAAGAATTTATGTCCGTTTTCGTAGAACTTGTTTGTACAAAAATGTAGATTTCAAGTGAGAGGCGACGTGGACCAGTGTTATTTTGGTCCCTTTTTTTTGTTTCGGTCCAAGACTTTCAAGTCTTGGGACCAAGGGTCCCCATACGTGTTTTTACATATACTTAGCCTTATTTCACCCTCATATCATCCTTAACATTCCCCGATGTCCTCTCAAACATTTAGACTCATATTTCACCCAAAATTCAAGTCCCAAAACTCAAGAACAATCTTAAGGATTTCTTCAAGGATTTCATTCAAGCTTCAAGGCTGCATCTTCAATATCTTTCAAGGGTTCTCCAAAGCTAAGGTATGTGGTGTTGGACCATTGGGTCCTTTCACCTATGGTGCATAAGCCGACTTTTTACTAATATTACATGATTTAAAGTTGATTTTACATGTGGGTCTTGTATATTGAGACATTTACTGCATAGTGATTTTGTTCATGAAAGTACGGTTGTTTTAGCATGTCTTGAGCTTTAAATCTTGGATCTAATATTAGATTTGATAAGTGGTTTTGATGTGAATGTCTTGGGGTGTTGCAAGGTGTTGATTGATGGTTTTACAACAGATTTTTTTGCATATTTCATCTCTAAATTGCATGTTCTTTTACCCCCATTACACGCCCCAAAGTGTTTTGATAAAATGTCCGGCTAGGGATTTTTGTGGAAATGAAGGTCCAAAGCATGAGATATGATATGAATGATGTTTTAATGATGAAATGAGCTTATGTACATGATATATTCTATATAAAGTGTTGCATTAGACCACGCCCTATCCGGGGAACTAAGAGCCCGGACAACTGAGGTAGGGGTTTGTACTCATCAAACCATGTGAGGGGTTTGTACTTTGCTACCAGGGTGATAAGGTGTGATTATCATCAACCATGTGAGGGGTTTATAGCAGACCACCAGGGTGATGGGGTGGGATCATCATCAACCGAGGTGGGGGTTTGTACTCATCAACCGAGGTGGGGGTTTGTACTGATCAAACCATGTGAGGGGTTTGTGCTTCGCCACCAGGGTGATAAGGTGTGGTTATCATCAACTATGTGAGGCGTTTGTACCACACCACGAGGGTGATGGGGTGAGATCATCAACCGACCAAGGGGTTTATACTTTGGAAATCTAGCTTGGTCTATTCTACACATACGATATCCTATATGAGTAAGAGTTATTTAATCATGTTTTACTTTTGCATTGATCATACATGCCATATTGTTATATTATACCTATTGCTTATTGTTATGCATTTTGATTATGATGACTATCTCATCTTGCATTGCATCCTACATACTTTGTACATTCAAATGTACTATCGCATACTCTATGCGTACATGATGTTACCATGTCAGAACCAGAGCGCCTATTGATACTTCTTGTGGCTAGACAGATTGTTCAAGTCAGGCTTTGGTGAGTCCTCCATTTCGAGGACAATGATTATTTTATTATACTATGTTCTAAGACTATCTTATCTATATAATAGAGGTTTTGTTGGACATGTTATGTATTGTGCTTGAGCTTTGACTTACTTATGATATTCAAGCTATTTAAGTATAAATCTCTCTCTCCCTTAGTCCCAATTCCCCTTGTTTATATTTCTTATGTTGTTTTACATTACTTCCACTACCAAGGATGTGTAATGATATGCTATGAGGCTTGTTTGGGGTCCCTTCGGGTTCCTCATTCGCTAGTCACGTCTAGGCCCTAGGCTTGGGTCGTGACAGTTATGCATTTTGACTATTATGTCTATCTCTTATTGCATTGCATCCTATATACTTAGTATATTCAAACGTACTAACGCATACTCTTGCCTACATGATATCACCATGTAGGAACCGGTGCCTAAGTTGATCATTCTTCTCCTCCACGTGGCTAGTTCGGTATTACTCAAGCTAGTTGGTGAGTCTTCCACTTCGAGAACTTTAGTCTACGTTTCTCTTATTATGTATTGAGACACTCTTCTTTATTTTCTGTTTTGACTATGAGGGTGAGCCCGGTTGCTTTATCTTGGACCCCGCTCTTATCCATGTGTTACAGGTGCTTGTTGGACATGTTATGTACCTATGATATGAGTTTTGACTGTTTGTCTCTTGATTATGTGTTATGCAAGCTTTTCCCTTAGTCCTATTGCCCCCTATTCTTACTCTTTATGTCTTTTATATGCTTCCGCGACTAATGATGTTTAATGATAAGTTAAGAGACTTGTTTGGGGCTCCTTCAAGCTCCCCATTCGCCGTGTCACGTCTAGGCCCTAGGCATGGGTCGTGACAATTAGCATCATGCATTTTACATAATCACTTAATTGATTTGGAGCCTAACGACAAGATAATTGAAGAAGTAGATGTGGAATCATTAATTCAACCTCAAAATGTTCAAATTTTTCATGAGAGTCAAATTATCAAAGCTATCAAACTCAAAGTTCTCAAGGGAGTCAAAGTTATCAAACTCAAAGAGAGAGACACGAAGAAGCTAGAGAATGGTCGTTGAAAAGAGATGCCATTGCTCATGCCATGTTTACAAATTATAATAGGAGAAACAGGATAGTTTAGTATCCTAAGAATTTAATCCTTGTAATAGAAATCTAGTGGAACTACAAATTGCTGTCAACTATTGTGATGTATGCCCTTTTTTATTTGATATTAGCAAATATGAGTTTCAGTTCTTATATGTCACGTGAAAACGGCAAGGATTTCGCTTTCTGTTTTAATTCCGTGGTTGCTTTTATTTGATCCAACTATCCTATTGTCTGTTCTTTTGTTTCTTGTAACAGTAAATGATGGGGGAAAAAGGAGAGAAGCAATTTAGGTGGTCAAAGACAATGGAATATTTGATGTTGGAGATTCTAGCCGATGAAGCAAGGCAGGGAAATAAATCAACCAATCATTTTAAGAATATCTCGTTTAATCATGTTTCAAATGTCATTAAGCAACAATTAGGAATATATTGTTCACCAAAGCATGTGGAGCATCACTTTAAGCTCTAAGAACCACATGGAATACAGTGCAAACTCTACTAAACAAAAGTGGTCTCGGATGGGATGACAACTTGAAGATGATTACTGCCAGTCCTAGAGTATATGCTATGCATATTCAAGTAAGGTTATTATAACCTCTAACTCAATAGCAGAAAACTATGGACTTACACTTGTCATACTTTTTTCATGGACTGCTATGAACTGTTTGCATATTCTGATTCCTCCCATTGCATTTCCACATTTTCTTTTTCAACGTCAAGTTTTGATTGACTTGGAAATCTTTTGTTGAGGTATCTCCTTCTTGATGTCCTATGTCACTGGTTTAGAATGTCACTGCTTTAAAATGTCACTGGTCTAGAATGTCACTGGTTTATGTATTTATCCATTTGTCGAGTCTCTGTTTCCATAAATTAGTGAAAATGGTAACCTTGGCATATGATAGTTAACTCATCTTTTCTTGTATGTGCTCTTCTAATTGATGTTTCTTCGGTGCTTTCTTCAATCATGTTGCTCGCCATGTGGTATAATTCTGATATTTGAAACTCATGGATATGCCCTTTGAAGTAAATGCTTGCATTTGAAGTTCTGGCAGAGGGTTATTTTAATTGTGTCTGCAACATATAGTTTCTAGGAAACAATTAGAGAATGGTGGGGAAACTACACAAACATAGGATAACTGGATTTTAACCTATCTAATTTTCTAATGATGTTGAAGAATAACTTGAAGAAATGGCATAAATGATGAGGAGGAAAGAGCAACAGAATAAGTAATAACCATTCTATACAATTGGTGAGAAAGAGAAAGAGGAACTGAAGTTATGAGAATTGGTGAGGAAGAGAAAGAGGAACAGAATAAGTAATAACTATCAAAAGAAGAGATCCTTTAGGATTTATGTTGCTTGTTAATTTTTTCACTTCCTTCAGCTTTTCTTATATTTTATTAGGTGTTGTTTTGGCTATTAAGAGCGCCTGATGCTGTTAAAGGATTTAAATTTGGTCTATCAAGAACTGAAGTTGTGAGTATATCAAAACGTGCATAGAAACAGGGGTTTATTAAGGACACTATTCCTCAACTCCGTGTACTTCTTGGTGTGGCTAAGTTGGTTTTGGGATTGATTTTAGGGAGTTCAATGATGAAAATATTAACACAATTTCCTGTTGTGGTATTGGGAGTTCTTTTGTTGTTTGCTGGGATTGAAAATTGTCTATGTGTTCAAGAGACATGAACACTAAAGAAGAGGCATTTGTGGTACTTGTTTGCACATCAGTTTCAGTTGTTGGCTCTAGTGCAGTATTGGGTTTTTTTGTGTTAAATTTGAAATGTGTTTATTTTGAGACACTATCAATGGGTTTAAAGAGCTGATTCAATGGCCTATTGTGATACTTTTTCATAGATTCTAACTGCTAACAAGCTTTGAAATCTCGAAGAACAAAATTTTCTTGTGGAAATTCAATGTTATGTTTAATACCATTTTTTGCCATTATATTGTAGGCGCATACTAATCATCATAAGTCCATCAATAAGAAAATTGATATGTTTGAAGAAATGTCTATCGTCTGTGGGAATGATCGAGCTAGGGGTGATTGTGCTACGTCATTCGATGATATAGGCTTCACTTGTAGTTCAGAGAAAGATAATGACAATGATCTTGAAGGACCATCCAAAGAAAAGGATGTGCAAGATGTAGCAAGTGGAACTTCTCAATTCAACTCAAGTCACAAAAGAAATCGCTCTTCTGATGTACAAGATTCAGTCGAACATATATCAACAAAACTCGGAGAAGTAGCAGCGGCAATCAGTAAGATAGCAGATAGTCGCCTCGATGTGACAAAATTGTATGAAGAAATCATGGCAATTGAAGGCTATGAGGAAGAATTCTTGGGTGATGCTTTTGATTATTTGGTGCAAGTGACACTTTAGCAAAGGCATTCATGGCGAAAAGTCAATATTTCCGCAGGGTGTGGTTGGAACGATTCAAGCGATAACAATAGATGACAACTTCTTTCTCTTGAAGCCAATGTCAACTCTTTTTTAAAACTATTGAGCAAATGCCAACTCTTTTATAAAACAGCTTCTTTTCCTTAGAGCCAATGCCAACTCTTATGTAATAATATTGAGGAAATACCAAAGCTTGACTTTACTAAACTAATAAATAAGGCTCGCGCTAGGCACTTACATTTTTTGGCTGTAGGGTTGGGTTGGCTTGCTGGGTGAGACTGATAGAAAGAAAGGACGGGGGGCAACCATGCATGGTACTTCTCGACCCTATCTCCGAGGGACAATTGAACTAACGACTCATGAATGCTGCTGGTTTGGACGAGCCAATAACTCGAAGGCGACTCTTTTATAAAAATGACAGCTTCTTTCTCTTAGCAGTAATGTAAATGTGATTTGGAAATATAAATGTGAGTGGAAATGTACTAATGGCCCCAGTAAGACTTATGAAGTCTCCCAGAAAAGGCAATAGAGCAGAATGTTTGGAGTCCTAAAAAACATTCTGTTTTGAGTCAAAATATTATTTTTAACTCAAAAGAAAAAAAAAAGGAGTAAACCTCTAATTTGGAAAGCATAGCAAAGTAGGGGAATTTGCTGGGGGTAGGGAGGAGAGCATAGGAAATTATTTTCCTAAAGAAGTATTTCTACTCACTAACTTTGCACTAGAAAATATTTTCTGGAAAATGTTTTCTACTTACCAACCAAACATGAGAAAATAAGTAAGAAATCAACTTATTTTCCAGGAAAATGGAAAATATTTTCCTTGGAAAACATTTTCCTTCATACCAAACACACCCTTAGTTGACTGTGCAGAATGCTTATTGCGCTGAGAAAGAGGCAGATGCACAAAACAAACACGACCGAATGTATGAAAATTATTATAGTTAGGATTTTGGTCATAAAGACGAAAATATGGAGACTAAAAGTTTAGCACTTTTGATGGAAATCTATTAATTAAATAGATAGCAATAGACAAAGCTTCCACCCAGTATTTAGATGGGACAGAGGACTCCATCAATAAAGTATGGGTGACATCTAGAAGATGGTGATTTTTACACTCAGCAACTCCATTTTGTTGTGGCATATATGGGCAAGAGTATTATGAGACAGTTCCTTTCTCAAGCAAGAAATTTTTGAATTCATAGGACATATGTTCTCCACCAGAATAAAATCTTAATAATTTGATACATGTAGAAAATTGAGTCTCAATGTACGCCAAAAAAGTCTTTAAGTTGGAAAATACCTCATATTTGGATCGAAGAAAATATACCCATGTAAACCGACTATAATCATCTATAAATGTCACAAAGTATTTGAAATGAGAATGAGAAACAATTGATGAAATACCCTAAACACCACAATGAATGATATCAAAACACTTTGTAGCACGACTACCAAAATTAGGAAAAGGAAGAGTTTTACTTTTGCCTCATTTACAAGTAGAACAATCAATGGAAGCAGTTGAAGTTGATTTTTATTGCCTAACAAACTAGAATTTGATAGATGAGATAAGACAATAGAATTTGGATGTCCTAGACGCTTATGCCAAATCTCAGTCTTACTAACGGTAGAAATACAAGCAAAACATAGAACAGGAGGAATGGAAAAGTTTATAGGAAACAATATTCCAACTTTAGGCCCATTCGCGACGCAACACCTGATCCTGCACAAGACAACCATTGCGAGAAAAATTCACATCACAATTGTTTTCTACCAATTGTCCAACTGAAATAAGATTAGTTGAGAGCTTTGGTGGAAAAAAAACATACTTGAATGTTGGAGTAATGACCCCAACCTTGGTAATGGGTAAATCACTACCATTTGCAACCTGTATTTGTGATGGACCTTGATACCTAGACCCTACAAAGAGGTATAGTGAAAATATCTGCAATCTGATTGTTAGTACTACAAAACTTCATGCATGCATTCCCTTCTTGACCTAGCCCCTGAGAAAATGATGTCGTACATCAATGTGCTTTGTTCTATTGTGATGGATAGGATTTTTATCCATGTTCAAAGCACTAGTATTATCACACATCAGAGGAATTGTATCAGTTAGTACTCCAAAATCATCAAGTTGTTTAATCCATAACAATTGTGAACAACAAGGTGCTACAGCGATGTATTTAGCTCAATAGTGGACAATGCAACTGAGTTTTGCTTCTTGGTACCCCAGGAGATCAATGAAGAACCCAAAAAATGAGCCATTCTAGAGGTATTTTTACGGTCAACTAGGTACCCAGCAAAATATGCATTAGTATATCCCACAAGATCAAAATAGTCTCTAGCTGGGTAATATAGGGCTAAGCATTTTGACCCCTTGAGATATCTAAGTATCCTATTAACAGCCTTGAAATGAGATTACTTTGTATAGAATTGGAACCGATCACACATGCCAACACTGAAGGCTATGTCAGGTCAGCTGGCAGTCAAATACAACAGTGATCCAATAATCCCTATATATATTATTGCATTCACCATGCTCCCAGATTCATCAACTTTCAACTTACAACTGGTTCCCATAGGAGTATCAATTGGATTTGCATCCATTAGTTGATACTTCTTTAGCAGGCCCCTGATGTATTTTTTTTGACTGATGAAAGTACCACTTGGAGTTTTCTTGATTTACAGCACAAGAAAGAAGCTAAGTTTGCCCATCATACTCATTTCAAACTCACTGCATATTAGGTCCCCAAATTCTTGACAGAGTGAGTTGTAGTGGCACCAAAGATGATATCATCAACATAAACTTGCATAATCAGAAGGTTCTTTCCTCTGGTCTTCAGAAATAATGTGTTATCAATTTTCCCTCTTTTGTAGCAATGACTGAGTAGGAAATCAAAACTACCTTTCACACTAGGCCCTTGGAGCCTGTTTTATCCTATATAGTGCCTTGTCCAGTTTCATAGCATGATCTGGGAATTCAACATTTTCAAATCTATGTAGTTGCTTTAAAAAAGACCTCCTCATTAAGGTGCCCATTTAAGAAGGCACTCTTTACATCCATTTGTAATAGTTTAAATTCCATATAAGTAGCAAAGGCAATAAATATTCTAATAGCCTCTATTCTAGCAACTGGAGCAAATGTCTCATTATAGTCAATGCCTTCTTCCTGATTGAAGCCTTGGACAACCAATCTGGACTTGTTTCTTTTGATTATACCATTTTCATCCAACTTGTTCCTGAACACCCACCTGGTCCTTATCACAGTTCTATCCGAGGGTCTAGGAACTAGATGCCACACTTTGCTTCTCTCAAACTCGAGCAATTCTTCCTACATACATTTTACCCAATCTACATCCTTGAGAGCTTCTTTGACATTTTTGGGTTAAACGGAGGATAGAAATGCAGCACAAGACATCAAATTTCTAGTCTTGGACCAAGTTTGGATCCCAGAGTCCAAAAGAGAGACTAGATTATCCATAGGATGGGAAGATTGATGTCTCCATCTAGAGGTCCTTACTGCAGACTTACTCTGACTCCTCGTAGTATTAGCATTCTTCCCATTGAGCAGTGTCCAGCATTGGATCATGACTAGCATCATCTACCTCAGGGTCTCTTGAAGAACCACCAAGTCCCTCTAGAAAGTCTCTGTCAGCAGCACCATCACCTGCCATATCATTATTTTATACAAAAATATCAGTTGTGGGATCATTAATCTAGCTGTACTTTTGAAGTTGGAGTAGCTTTTCTGGGTCTGAGTCATCTCTTTCACATAGATTCTCCATGTCCCCAAATTCATCAAAGATGACATATACACTTTATTCAACAAAAAGGGTTCTTTTGTTAAATACTTTATAGGACTTGCTATTTGTAGAGTATCAACGAAAACATCCTCATCACTTTTTGAATCAAACTTTCCAACCTCTTCCTTTCCATTTATGAGCACAAAGCATTTGCAACCAAAATCTCTTAGATGACTGATACTAGGTTTTCTACCGAACAAGAGTTTATAGGGGAAGTCTTATTCTTAATAGACCTGATCAGACACCTATTTGTTACATAACAAGCAGTGCTGACAACTTCAGCCTAAAAAGTCTTTGCCAATCTCGACCTAATCAACATGGTCTTTCCAATTTCCACCAGAGTTCTATTTTTCCTCTCCACAATCCTATTTTGCTGTAGAGTTCTAGGAGCTGAAAAAATTATGATGGATTCCTCTATCTGCATTCGATGGGAATGAATGGGTTATTTCTCTGATTTCGGAGATTCTCCATATTTTTTAAGAGAATCAGAAAAAATGTACTTATTTAGAAAAAATGGTGTTATTTTTATTTTATGTCATTTCGAACTTATTCAATTTATATGTTCATTATAGATATAGAATGGTAACTTTTTAAATATATTTTTGACATATTCATTAAGCTTTTGCAAACAAATTTCTAAGTTATGTTGTATTTTCATTAATTCTATGTAGGTGATGAAATCAAAGAAGGGGATGAAAGCACTGATGATGAAGACTTGACCTAGGAGTTGAAGTGAGTTGTTGTTAACTACTTTAACTATCTTAAAATCTTTTATTTTTGAAGATTAAATATTATGTTGTGCACGTGTTTCACCCTTTTTGAATGGTTAAAAATATTTGTATGTTTTGCTTTTATCGATATTACTAGGTCAATCAAGGATCTTGAATTATTATTGTGGTAATGAATATATAGTTTCTTTGCGTGATTGACCTATGTGTATTTTATGTTATAAAATTATTTAAAAAAATCAATAATATCCATGTAAGTAAATCAAAAGTATATAGCCTAGCTAATATTATTCATTGCAATAACCTAATATTAACTGTTGCAAAAAGTAAAGAAATGTTGCATTACCTTGTAATAACCATGGTAATATCCATTGAGCAATGATTATAATAGTTTAAAACTGTTGCATTACCATATAACAATCGTAGCAATAGAATGAAGTGCCCATTTTCTTCAGCAAAAACGTAACAATTGCCTAGGAATAACTGTCACATAAAATTCTATTGCAATGGTTAATAACTGTGACATAAAATTCTATTGCGACAGACATAGGAACTGTTGGACTAAACCGTAGAAACAGATCAATTGCTATGCAATCTGTAGTAGCAATTGCCTAAATCATGGACTTAGGTCTGTAGCAACGGTAGTATGATCTATTGCAATGATAGCTAAACAGTGGTTATAGATCAAATTTCTAGTAATGGTTTAAAATTTTGACTAAGTATTGAGTAGAATTATGAATGATCTTCATTGCCCGTAAATGAAATTACGACTCGTAAAGTAGTTTTGTAAGGTGAGATTCAAAGGAAACTTCAAAAAAAATGTAAAAGGATGAGACCTGGGATCCATGAGTCATAAATAGATCTACGACTCATAGATCTCATTTGTAGATGGATCCCACAAACTTTTAATAAGGGGCTCTTTTCTCATTTCTTATCCGTTCAACTCTTAAATTATATTATTTTTATCCTAATACCTACTTTAACTGCCTCAAACTTAATAAAACTACCCTCAAACACTCTTAAACTCATTCACTCTCATATTTCTATCAAAATTCCTAAGTCTATTCTCTCAAAAGTATTTCACCATTGAAGCATAAGGGCTCCAATTCTCTTAAGGATTCAAGGTCAAGTTCCTTTATATTTCCTCAGTTTCTTCCTCAAGGTATTTAAGGATTCACCCATGAACTACTTTTGTCCATGGAGCCCAAATTCAAACACATCTCTTTTCCCAAGTTCAAGCATGATTTTTATGGATTTGGATGACTTCTCATTAAATGCTTGGATTATTGTTATTACATGATTAATTTACCTTATTATGTATGAATGATGATGATTTACATGAATTGCATGACTTTCAAGGGATTTCAAGTGTATAATGCTCAGACTTATGAAATTGATACAAATTCATTATTGATGATTTAATTTGATTTCAATTCCATTGATATTAGATAATTTTCATTCAATTTCATGGTTTTAACTTCAATTGTTCGTAAACATATGTTTTTTCCCTGATTTTGTATGTTAAGCTATGTTTCCATGAATGAGTTTTCAAGTATGAAAGTATGCATATGATCATGATTATGAGGGTGATCTAAGACCCTAATGTTTATGCAAGATGATAAGATGGGAAGCGTACCCAAACTTTATGCAAGTTAGTAGATGGACTATTCTTATGATATGAAATGATTTATGAGGATACAATACTTATCTTATAAGTTATGAAAGCATAATTTTGATGAATTATGAATTATGATGACGTCTATATATATTGTATTCCTTGATCATTTCTTCCCACCTGAACTATGTTAAGTTAAAGTGATGGAATTAGTAAATCATAAGCAAGGTGGTATGAGTGTAAGGGAGTATGTCCTCAAGTTCATAAAGTTGTCCAAGTATGCTCCTATCTTGGTAGTCGATCCTAGAGACCGCATGAACATGTTCATTTTGGGAGTGTCTGACTTGGTGAAGATGGAGTGCAAAACTGTGATACTTATCAAGAAAATAGATATTGTTTGGATCATGACTCATACCGAGAAAATTGAGAGCTAAAAGTTTCAAAAGATGAAGATGAGGGAGACCAAGAAGGCTCATCTTGAGGGTGGATTTTCACATGCTAAGTTTGGTGATAGAGGCCATCTCCAATAAGGCCAAGAGTCATCCAAATGTGATACTCTAAGGTTTGATAAAGATAGGATGCCTACCCCTTAGGCTCAAATTGATGGTGCTAAGGCTAGCGGTGCTACTCTTCTAAAGTGTCCCAAGTGCAGCATGAATCATGGTGATAATTGCTTGAGAGGCTCGTGTGCTTGTTTTAGTTGTGCGAAAATGAGGCACAAGATCTTTGACATCCTAATGTTGCTAACAAAGGTAGAAAAGGGCATCCTCAAGGTCAACGAATTCAAAAAAAGGCAAGTGCAACAAAATGCCCAAGGTTTGCATACTAGGTAAGAGTTAGTATTACGACCCCTAGTTTATGAGCTTTGAGTGCAAAAAAGATGGCCTGAAAATGACCTAAATTTAGGTTCACGAGGGTGACTTATGGCCCGTACTTACAGCCTGTAGTATTTGTCCTTAATCATGAAATTTCAGGAAGGCAAAAAGTTTCCATTATTCCACTCTACTTGTATTTACTTTTGAGATAGTGTACTTGTATCCCTTTTGAGGCATTTACTTTCTATGTTGCACAATTATAGATTCTGTTCTATTTGATGGAGATCGACCATTATCGGTCCCATCCATCGACGTATTAGTTGTATGTTTGTAGATAATTGATGTTAGTTATTTCACTGCTTTTTAATGTTGCGTCATTACTTAAATGGCCCATAGTCCCATTTCTCTTATTTTTCACAAATTATTTTCATTAAATGACTATGAATGCTTAAGATGCTTGAGATGGTGTTCGTGAGGTGCCTCCGGGTATCTCATTCGACGTATGACGACCAGGCCCCTTGATTGGGTCATTATAAACTTGGTATCGGAGCTGAGGTTTTATATTGTTCCTCGGATGTCCATGAATACCCCGTAGCATAGAGTTTTCTTCAAGATTGTGAAGCATGCCACTATCTTGAGTGATAGGCTATGAGACGGTTTAGGAAAGTCTTCCTTCTTTCTTATTCATGTCGTGCCTTAGAGTTGAATAAGGTTTTTCATTCACGAATGATGGCCTTTTGCTTATTTCTAGATCATGCCACCACGAGAGCTCCACTTTAATGAGGCACTCTTGAATAACAAGTTCCTACACTTCAACAACATTATAGAGTGTCTTATGCAGCGTTTCAAGTCAGGTTTACCTTATTGGCCCAAGCATTGGCCAACCAATCCAACCGGGAGATAGTCATACCTCCCCAAGTGCTATCTTGGCCACCAGAGTATGTGAATCTATGTGGATGAACCCCCACAATTCCATGGGTCTAAGATAGAGGAGGACCCTATTAACTTGATTAAGGAGGCTTATTGTGTGGTTGTGGTGATGGGAATTTTGTCAAAAGAGAAAGCCTAGTTGATGGCCTACCAAATCAATGGAGACACCAAGATTTGGTATGAACAATAGGCAAACAAGAGGGGCCAAGGAGCGGTTCCTATCGGTTCAGAGGAATTCAAGTGTTCTTTCTTGGACTGGTTCTTCCCAATTGAACTTAGGGAGGGTAAGGTCCAAGAGTTTATCAAATTAAAGCAAGGGACCATGAGTCTAAGGGAATATGCCCTCAAATTCACCAAGCTATCAAAGTATGCTCCCTTTATGGTCGCGAATCTGAGGGCTCAAATGAGCAAGTTTTTTTTTTGACATCTCCAAGTTAGTTTCCAAGAATTGCAAGATGGCCATATTGGTCAAAGAGATGGACATTTCCTGCTTGATGACATACGTGGAGAAAATTGAAAGGATAAGCTTCGTGAGAAGGCAAGGGAGTCCAAGGGGGCTCGAGTTAGTGGTGGGAATTACTCTCACCAAAGGGAAGGTGGTCACAAATTTCAAGGTGGCCAAAAGCAAAGTGGACAAGGATCCACCAACACTCCTCCTCCCCCAAACTACAAATGATAAAAGGGTTGCTCCCAAGCCCCAAATTCCAAATCTCTCTAAGTGCAGAAGATCTCATAAAGGGGAATATCTAGCCAGGTATAATGCTTGCTTCACTTTTGGGAAGCCTAGACTTCATGCCAACTGTTTTCGGAGCAGTGACACAAGGCCCCAAGGCCAAAAGAGTCAAGCCTAAGTCACCTAAAGGACCAACCAGTTCTATACTCTTCATGGTTGCCAAGGGATTGAAGAAGCTCAAGACGTGGTCACTTTTATGTTAAGATTTTTTTTTATTATGATGCATATGCATTTTTAGAATTGAAGAAAATTTATCTTTTGAAACCCATTCCTTGCTAATAAGTTTCATGCATGTTCCTAAATCCTCCATGAGCCCTACGAGGTGAGTAACCCTGTAGGAGAGTCCATTATAGCCCCAAGAGTCTATAGAAGTTGTTCTATTTCCACGTTGCATAATATGATCTTATCTAACTTAGTTGAGCTTTCCATTATAGACTTTGATGTAACTCTTGGGATGGATTGGTTGCATGCTTCCTATGATTCCATTGATTGTAGAACCTGTAGGGTCAAATTCCAATTCCCTAATGAGCCAATTCTTGAATGGGAGGGTAGAAAATCTTTATGTAAGGGTCAGTTCATTTCCTTTCTAAAGGCTCATAAGATGATTTCCAAGGGGTGCATCTACCATTTAGTAAGAGTCAAAGATGTCACTTCCAAAGTTCCTTCTCTTCAGTCGATCCCTATTGTAAATAAGTTTCCAGACGTCTTTTTGGATGAGTTATCAGGTGTTCCTCCCGAGAGGGAAATAGACTTTAGTATTGACCTCTTACCCGATACACAACCTATCTCAATCCCTCCATATAGAATAAATCCTACAGAGTTAAAGGAGTTAAAAGAGAAATTGAAGGATTTGTTAGAGAAGGGTTTATTAGATATAGCTAGTCTCCATGGGGTACCCTATTTCTATTTGTTAGGAAGAAGGACGGTCACTCCATATGTTCATTGACTACCAGTAACTCAATAAGGTCACTATCAAGATGAAGTATCCCCTTCTGAGAGTAGATGGGTTGTTTGACAAATTGCAAGGGGCTACTCATTTCTCCAAAGTTGACTTAAGATCCAACTATCACCAATTGAGGGTGAGAGAAAGTGACATTCCTAAGACAACATTGCGGACTAGGTTTGGTCACTTTGAGTTTGTGTTGATGTATTTTTGCAATATTGATGAACCGACGATATTTAATTATTTAAGAACCTTATGAACAGGTTATTCAAGCCCTACCTCGACATGTTTGTCGTGGTGTTAATTGATGACATCCTTATCTACTCCGGAGGTGAGCAAGAGCATATGGAACACTTGAGGGTAGTATTGCGAACGTTGAGGGAGCAAAAGCTTTATGGGAAGTTTGATAAATGTGATTTTTGGCTTGATGAGGTTGCCTTCCTTGGGCATATGATATCTAGTGAGGGCATTAAGATTGATCCTAAGAAAATTGAAGCAATGAGAAACTAGCCAAGGCAATTGACTACTCCTACTGACAAAAGGAGTTTCTTGGGCCTAGCTGGTAACTATAGAAGGTTTGTGCATTTCTCCATTATTTCATCCCTACTTACCAAGTTAACTCAGAATAAAGCTAAGTTTATATGAAAGGATGAATGTGAGAAAAGTTTCCAAACTTTAAAGGATCGATTGGCTTTAGCCCCAATATTGACCTTTTCCAAAGTTCCCCAATGAATGTGAGAAAAATTTCCTTTTAAGTATTTTACCTTTTCTTTAAGTTCCTTAAGTTAATATGCATGTCTATGATGATTTCATGATATTTATCATATTAAATGCTAGTCGTGATATCCTACAACTATTTTACTAAGTATATATGTATGTTTGAGCTATTTTTTTATAGGGAACAAACCTATGCCAAAGGGTCCCCGCTCCTTTAGACGGTCAAGGGTTGAGAAGCACCCCCAAGCTTTATTGTAAAAGGAGAAACAAAAGCAAAAGTACAAATGGAGGGGCACATAGACCTTACCTCTGACCTATGGTGGTTCATAAGTTAGACAACCATCTAAGGTCAACCAACTCATCCCCAATACTGAAAAAGAAAAGCACCCTATCATCCAAGATCCAACGAGAGGACTCGTCTCAATACAAAATATTATGAAAGAAATAAACAAGGGAGGCTCTCCCTTTACAAAATAGTCCTACCATTACGCCTATATCTTCTAACAATCTATAACTCTCCAAGACATACCCTAAGAGAAGACCTGAAACAGTAGTAGGACTAGATTGCTTCAAGGAGGTTCTTTAATTCTCTTCATTTTCCTCCTCCTAAACCTAGACACACTAGTTTCATCAAGATCATAGTAGGCATTGGCCTCTCTAAGAAGATGCAATTTTGTGAAATAAAGCTTTGGAGCAGAGACAGAGTAGTTGTATTTGGATAAACTATCAGCAACAAAATTTGCTTCCCTATAGGTATGACAACATTTAAATTCATGGAAATGAATAAAAACTTTGTAATCTTGCTCAACAGTTGACTAATAACCCAAAAAGTTTTTGATTGCTGCTTAATCCAGTTCACAGAGAGCTCAGAATCCATTTCTAAAATCATATTCTTGTGGCCAAGATATAAACATCAACACAAACCAAAATATGCTGCTTCATGCTCTGCTTGGTTGTTTGTACCAGTTTCCATAGGAGAAGAGAAAGCAAACACAAGATTACTAAGGTGATCTCTACAAATTCCACCTACCCTAATGCTACCTGTGGATTCAAGAGCACTACCATCCATCTTTAATTTCACAAAATAAGCTGCAGGTTTATGCCAATTCACCTTTATCACTTTCATTTCATGTATATAACCCTCAAGCATGTACATCAACCTTGTCCAATTAAAGGGCCAGCTGATGCAAGGAAAAGCAGAAGACAGGAGGAGGAAAATATTCTTAAAGACTTCAAACTTGACTCAAGAACTATTAGAAGATTTGCCACCATATTTATATGCACATCTATTATTCCACAAACACCAACATATAAAGATAGGAGCAGACTATAAGGCTAACTTATAGGCATCATTGTGAGGCTTAGTTGACCACCATCTTATCACCATATTCCTCAAATGAGTGTAACTCTTGTCAATGCCAAATAAATCAGCAAAGCAGCCCCATATACACTTAGCAAATCTCCCAGCCACAAAAGTATGATCAATAGTATCAAGACCAGCCACACTACAGCAGTAGCAATCAGATGGTTGTTGACCAAAAGAAGTGAGTTTTTCATTGGTTGGAAGTTTACCTCTCAGTGTTCTCCACAGATGAAATGAGCACTTAAAGGGGATATATTTATTCTAGGTCATAACATTTATAGCAGCTTTATCCCTTTTAGCTCTAATTAAGGCTCCTAGGCAGAAGAACAAGAGAAAGTACCATCACCAGTAGGCTTCCAGATAGTCAAATCAGCTGTGTATTCCTGAAAATGAATCTGATAGCTAAGAATAAGAGCAATCAGATGTGGAGGAGCAACCTGGATAATTCTGTCAATATTCCATTAGCCTTGATTTATGAAAGTTGAAACTCTAATATTGTTGGATCTTGTAACACCTACTTTATGTTAAGCTAAAGGACTAACCCCAAGCCAGTCATCCCACCAAAAAGAAGAGGTATCAGAAATAATCTTCCAATGAATATATGGTTCCACCTTCAATTTGTTTCTCATCATGTGTTTCCACACTAAAGACTGACCAGTTTCCCACTTTCTAGCAATGGGATTGGCCCTCTGACAGTACTTAGCAAGCAGGAAATCACCCCAAAGAGTCTTTTAGTTTTGAAAATCCACCATTGTTTGTATTGGAAAGAAGTAGCAACATCAGCTAATTGTCTGAACCCAATGCCTCCTTCAACATAACGCAAGTTGAGATTTTCCCAAGAAGCTCAATGATATTTCTTTCTATTATTCTTCTAGCACCAGAAAAAGTCAGTCATAAGACCATGAATCTATTTAAGAGTAGTATTGGGAGGACATACAGAAGAAAGAAGATGAATAGGTAGAGATTAAAGAACATGCTTCACCAAAATAGCCCTCCCACCATAAGATAACATTTTAGTCTGCCAACTAGAAATTCTTGCAAGGACTTTAGCAACTAGACAAGAATAGAAAATAACTCTTTGTCTGATAATATAAATAGGACATCCCAAATAAGTCATGGGGCTGTCAGTTCCCATAATACCAGTGATCCTTCTTATTCTACTGACATCAGCATCAAGAGCACAATCAAGGGCCATAAACTGACTCTTATCTTTGTTGATGAGTTGACCATACACACCTTCATAAGTAGTCAAAAACTTCATGATGAGCTTCAGAGACTTACTATTACCAGATGTTAAAATGATCACATCATCTGCAAAACTGAGATGATTCACCTGAGGACCATTCCTTTCCATGAAGAAACCATGATAATCAGGAACGAAGTTGAGCCTATTAAGCAGTCTGGACAGCACCTCAGCACCCAAAACGAAGAGCAGGTGAAAGAGGGTCACCTTGCTTAAGACCTCTAGTAGAATGAAAGAAGCCATAGTTAGAGTCATTGGCAATAACACAGTACCAGTTGTTAGACATAATCCTCCAAACTATATCAATGAAAGTCTCTCCAAACGCCATTCTTCTCAGAACTAGGAAAGTGTAAGACCAAGAAACTCTTTCATACACTTTAGCCATATCAAGCTTAATAACAACATTACAACCTTCATTAGGCTTCTTTATCTGATGAATGATCTCTTGAGACAACATAATATTCCGAAAAATACTCATAGTCTTAACATAGCCAGACTGATTAAGAGAGATCAGGTTTGGAAGAATAGGGGCAAGTCTTTGACAGAGCAGCTTAGAGATAATCTTACTAGTAAAATTACTGAGATTGATAGGTCTGAACTCAGAGATTTTATTCAGATGGTTAACTTTTGGGAATAGAACCAAACAAGCATGAGAGAAGTACTTTGGAATAATTTGACCACAAAAGAAAGCTTAGATGACATTGAGTAGATCTCCCATAATGATATCCCAACAAGTCTGGAAAAATTTACCATTCATACCATCAGGACTTGCAGCTGAACTAGGATTCATAAAGAACATTGCCCTTTTCAACTCATCATAGTGGACATATTCTGTAGACTATTATTTTGATCATTAGTAACCATATGGGGAATACAATGAAGAGCCTGATCCTGAATATACTTGTCTTCACCAGTAAAGATACTCTGAAAATGATTACAAGAAGCAGTAGCAATCTCCTCATCACCTTGAGACCAGTTCCCTTCATCTTGGATGGCGTGAAATTGAAATCTTCTCCTTCTACCCCTAATTGGAGCATCGAAATAACTAGAATTCACATCAACCTCTTGGAACTAATGAAGATGGGTATTTTGCTTGAGCACAGAACTTTCAAGATAGAGATATCTAATATATTCAACATTAATAAGATGCAGAGCAGTCCTATCATCATTAGCATTGGAGCTAAACAAGTTTTCTTTAGCCCCTCTAACTTTATCTTCAAACTCTTTCACCTTGGCATGAATATCCCCAAAAGTAGTTTTGGACCAATTGCTACGTGTAGATGATAATTTCTTCAACTTTTAATGAAACACCCATATAAGATTACCTTCCACAAAATTGTTACAGTAGCTACTAACAGTGTTAATGAATGATTCATGATCTGTCCAGCAGTTCAAGAATTTGAAATACTTTATATGATTGTCCAGATTGTCCACCATCTCCAACAAAAGTGGTGTGTGATCAGAACCAGTGGAAGGTAGGTGATAAATAAAAGAGTATAATATATCTTCCAACCATCTATCATTAACCAATGCCCTATCTAATCTCTTCTAGATTCTTTTGTTGACATCTCTGTGGTTGCACCAGGTAAAATTTTGACCATTAAAACTAATATCCATGAGACCATAAGCTTTAATAGTGCTAATAAATTTAAAACTTTTCTTCAAGTTGTAAGGAACACCACCCAGCTTTTCCTCATGACTAGTGATCACATTAAAGTCTCCTATAGCACACCAAGGTTTATCAGTTTTGGCATGAAGAAGTAACCTGTCCCAAAAAGGTTTTTTGAGCACATCTTTACACTTAGCTGTAACACCCCACACCCTACAATATTGGTACAATTCAAAGGAAGCAAGACATGAAAAGGGCAAACGACGCTAAATTTCAAAATGCTTGAATCTTGTGTTAATGGGCTATACGTGCGTCTAACGCTTAAAGGGATCGAGAATA
>JAPFFP010049434.1:0-31619 GCA_026153255.1 Solanum medicagineum
CTCCCCCCTCTAAATACACACTCAGCCCCCCGACCCCCAGCCCCACCTCCCATCCCTATACAAAAAAAGTAAAAATTCATTCTTTACAAAAATTTCAAATTTTGAAAATTTTATTTTTTTACTCCACCTTAACCCCTTACCGCTACCCCCGCCTCCCCAAAAAAGAATTTAAACATTTATTTTTAAAAAATATTCGAATTATGAAATATTTTTATGTCAAAAACTAGAAAAAAGATTCTTGAAGATAATGTATTAGAAAGAAGATGAAAATAAATGTATTTTGATTTGAAAAATAGTCATTTCAACCATTTTTTAAAAAACCATTTTAGGCCTAAAAAAATGCAACCACGCGCTCAAAAATTGTGTTGTGCACAGTTTGGGCAACTGTGCTTTAATGATTAAAAACGGGCAAGTGAGAGTGCCTATTTCTACATTTTGAAAGTTGGAATTCCAACTTATGATTTGACTCCAAGTTAAGGAGCTAATTTATATATTCTGCCCTCTAATAATGATGTAATCTAGATTTTTAGAGTTAAAGAAATACTATAAACATGTAACTGAACAATTCTGTGATGCAGAGAAGTATTGTTTGTATATTAAGGGATGTTTTACAATGATAAAATTTTTTAATTTTTAATAAGAGGTAGCGAGTTTAATTAAATGCTAAGTATGAAATTGTCTTTATTAAAAAATTAAAGAATTTTGAATTTATAAGGAATGTCAGTGTAATATAGGAGTATCAAATAGAGAATTTTGAAATCCAGTTTATCATATTTTGGTTGAACAAGTACTCAATTTTCTGGGCTGATTGAGCACAATACTTGCATGGAATTTTACATAAAGGGATTGATACAGGTTTACTGTTTTATGTGGAGTTAAACCTGTTTAAGCAAATTAAACTAATTGTGTAAAAGATTTATCATAGGGAGTGGTCACATAAATATAATCATTGTTTATAGAAAATAGAATATTGGTTTATTTTATTTTTTTGGAAGCAATAAGAATATTTAAAATATCATACCACTAATATAGTTAAGTACAATTGCTAAAAACACTACAATAAAAGTGGCATTTGGTAGCAATAAAATTTTCTTCTATACCAGGAAAAACATTTAGTGGCAATTGAGTTTGTAATGACCTTGAATACCATTTTTGAAAATTTTTATAAAATTATTGTTTTATCCATTCTTATAATTATTCCACTCATGTTTGATCAATTGGTAAGTTCAATTTGGAATTATATTGAAATGCTACGAAATGTGAAAGTTTTTGAACCGTAGAGGCCTTCAGCTGTTCAAATATGATTTTTGATGTAAACCTAAGCTATGAGTCTCAAAATGAAATTACTTCAGTTTCATTAGCTTTGAAATCTAGAATTTGGTCTTGGAGTGTCGTTCGTTGGAGATTCAGGAGTGTTTCGGGGATTTGAGGGCTTAAGTTAGAAATTTATGTTATTTTGGATCAAGAATTGACTTTGGTCAACATTCGGAGTTCGGATGATTGGAATGGATTTTTGACAACCCCGTAGGATTCAATATGTTATTTTAATCCTAAGACGATATTTGATTTGATTTTTGAAAGTTCCAAGAGCATTTTGGTCTTTTTGAGCCTTAAATTAGATTAGTTGCATGTGACTAAATGGGTTTCAGATTAGGAAGACTTCAAATTTGTGTTTTAATGAGTTCATTAGTGTAATGAACATCCGAGTCAATTTTGTGTTCTTGTGGTACCTTGGACCTTTTATGACCTATTGGGGCAGTCGAGATGGTTATAGGGTGTTTTGGTTGTAAATTGTGCAAGTTAGCGAGAAGTAAAAGTTGCAAAACTGAGATTTCTGGCAAAATCCTAACAAATGGCCCCGGAATGAGATTCTGACAGTTCTATCAATTCCAAAACAACTGATTTAGGTGGGGAGGGTAGTTGGTCTGAGGATGGGGGTTCCAGTATGTTTTGAGCTAGAAGTTGAAAAACGAGTTCAACTGAAATTAAAGCTAAAAAGTATGTTCCTCTAAAACCCTAGCTAAATGCACTCAAAAGAAAAATTTGATGGTGAGGTCAACTCCGAAATGAGTTCAACGGGGACATCCTGTTGCATTTTGAACCCATCGGTTCTTTTAGATAAAATTTATTGAAAAGAAGTGGGACCCTTATTTTTCAGTAAGAAGTTCTATTGGGAATTTCCACTGCACCGTTAGATTCAAAACGTCCAAATCCATGTGGTGGCACTATTCATTTGCAGAAAATGGACATCGAATGCCTTGGGAATGCCTCGGGGAAGTTTCAAACATTGCTGCTGCAGCACTAGGTAAAATAACCCTCCGTGTTCGCAAAGGGTTAGGAGCATTCCCAGAGTGGGGCCTTGGCAAGCTTGGCATTTGTGGAGCATGAAGTGCCTTCGTGGAGGAGGCGCTAACCATGAGCTCCGTGTTCGCAGGGCGAAGGGGCGAGCTCGTGGATGTTTTGTAGGGGGCCTATATATAGGCGTGCATCCTTCGTGAACAACACATTCCGAAACCTTTCTAAGCTCATAAAATTTGATTTGTAAGTCTATTTTTGATGATTTAAAGGTCTATGTGATTGAAATATTTTTCATAAGAAGTATCGTGGTGAAGCCAGATTTGGGATTTGGTATGTATTTCAAGGTAAATTCACTGTTTTAGCTGATTACCTTCTCAGAATTTGTGAAAACTTTACGCGTCAATATCTTAACCGATTTTTGATGGAATTAAGTAAAACTTGAGTCTAAATTTTTCAATGTTCCGAGAGTAAGCAATTGTCAGACTAGAAATTGACAACTAATAGAAGATTTTCAAGAAACACTAACTAATGTGGATGAATATATGTCAGATAGTGAAACTATATATTCTGTTGTTAGTATAAAACCGACCGAGAAGTGGAACTTGAGGCATGCAACCGCCCATGTCCACCTATCGCATTGCACATGCAACCGCCCATGTATTCTTATAATATTACATCATTTTCTACACTTCACATTGTCATTTGGACCTCATTGTCACGACCTAAGCCTAGGACCTAGACGTGACACGGTGAATGGAAACTCGAAGAGACCCCAAACAAGCCTCTTAGCATATCATTTACACATCCTTGGTCGCAGAAGCAATTAAACAAAAACAAGAGAGAATAAATGAGGATAAATGGACTAAGGGGAGTCTTTTATGGCATAAATCATAAAGAGTCAAATGTCAAAGCATAATTACATCACTTGTCCAACAAAACCTCTAAATATAAACTCGAGCGGGGGCCAAGACACTTTTAGGGCTCAACCTCATAGTGTAAAGAGTTCCACATTAAGAAATGGCAAAGGCAAGAGTGGCATAGCTAATGTCCCCGAAATTTGAGGATTCATCAATAGCTTATCTTCAAAGATGTCACAACTAGCCACGAGGAGGATGATCGTGAGGAGCTTCGATTCCTACATAGTAACATCATGTAGGTATAGAATATACGTTAGTATGTTTGAATGTACTATGTGTATAGGATGCAATGCAACAAGAGATAGGCAACATAATCAAAATGCATAGACATAGGCAATGGATAGTGTGATAACACTATGGCATGCATGATCAATGCTTGAAGTAAAACATGATTGTATAGAACATATTACATATGTAGGAAGAGACCAACATCATAGACCAAGCAAACTAGTACTTGGAATCCAAGGCATGTCACCTCCTTGGATGGTGATAGAGGTATATACCACTCAATTAGTAGATAGTCGTGCCACCCTCCATCATAGTGGTCAAGGTATAAACCCCTCAACATGATAGATGGGCATGTCACCCCCATCAAAATGGCCAATATATATACCCCTCAACATGGTAGATGGCATAGCACCCCCCATCAAAGTGCTCAAGGTATGCACCCCTCAACATGGGAGATGGGCGTAGCACCCCCCCATCAAAGTGGTTGAGGCATATCACCCCCTAAACAAGGTGTGGTCAACTTGAAATACTATAGATACTTTTCATAAACTCAATACATACATACATTCCTTTCATCATTTTAAAGTCACTTGACCCATAGGCCATGCAATAATCATCAATAACTCAAGAACCCATAATCGAATATTTTATCAAACACTTGGTGGGTGTGTAATGCTAGTTCAAAATCATACAATTCAAGAGTGAAATCATGTGATAAAACTTAATTTAAATCAACCAACCAACTCTTAGTAACATCCTCATGCAAGATACATTGAAACCCCTCATCAAATCTCATCATGGGTCATAGATTCATAGCTCAAAACATGCTTAAACAGTCTACATTTCATGAAATTCCAACATAGTTTATAATCAATTCATAGTAATGAGTACCCATAGATAAATCAATTTGAAAACATGCAATGTAGGTAAAAATGAATGTTGGGCACCATGGATGAGAGGAAATAATGGTTGAAACCCACATACCTAAACTTAGGAGATTTCCTTGATGAAGATTTGAATAAGATCTTGAAGCTTGAATGAATTTCTTAAATCTGGAAATGAGTTTGCAACACTTGAATTTGGGTGAAATATTTGGCTAAGTGTTAGAGAGGGTTTTGGGGAATGTCTAGAATGATATGAGGTTGAAAAATGACAAAATATAGATATTTTTATGCATAAGAAGGCTTAGGCCCAAGGCCTCAAAGTCTTGGACCGAAACAAGAAAACTGACACAAAATTAACACTAGTCCGCGCCCTGTCGCGCCAGGGGCGCGGATCAATTCTATTTTTTGTCAACTTTGGAAAATAAATTTTTGATACGGTTGCTCTAAAATCGGGGTTATACCCATTTTTCACTCAATTGTGCCTCTTAATCATGAATATAAAATTGGATTTTTGATATCACTAACATATTTTGAGATATATGGAAATTACGAATATGGGTGCTTCCGAGGCACATTTTCGGGGCGTTTCAATATCTCCCCCTTGGGAACATTCGTCCCTGAATGTCAAAGAAGCATACATAAGAAGAGTAATCATGATGGAATCATCCCCAACAAGAATTCAACAATGCACTTAAACGCCACTTTAAAAAATCTCAACATAAGTGTCAAAATCTCTATGAACTTATCAACATAAACATTAATGCATGTAAATGGCATAAGGCCTGAAACTTAAGACTTGAAATCATAAAGCAGACTTGAATTAGTACCTTAGGCTTGAGTATAATGGAAGAGATAGGGATATTGCTTTTGCATGTTTGCCTCGGCTTACCATGTAGCACTCTCAAGTTGTTCTTTTCTCCTCAGGACCTTGATAGAAACAACATCCTTATTCCTCAACCTCTTCACTTGTCTGTCCAAAATTTCTATTGAAACCTCTTCATAAGTCAAATTGTCTTCAACAATACCCACAATATCAAGAGGCACAATAGCACTTAAGTCACCCACACACTTTCTCATCATAGACACATGGAAGACCGGATGAACCATATTCATGTCATTGGGCAACTCCAACTCATAAGCCTCCCTACCAATCCTCCTCAACACTCTATGGACCCACAAATGTTGTACTCAATTTATCCTTTTTACCAAAACGAACCAAACCTTTCATGGGTGAGACCTTCAAGTATACCCAATCACCAATCCTAAATTTAAGATCCCTTCTCCTCACATTGGCATAGGACTTTAGATGACTTTGGGTTGTTCTCAACCTTTTCCTTATCATCCTCACCTTCTCCATGGCCTCCATAACCATATCCAGACCCAACAAAGCCATCTCCCCCACTTCGAACCATCCAATCGGGGATCTATAACGTCTACCATAGAGAGCCTCAAAAGGAGCCATGCTAATACTTGAACGATAACTATTATTGTAAGCAAACTCAATGAGTGGAAGGTGATCGTCCCAACTACCCTTAAACTCCAAAACACAAGCTGTAAGCATATCCTCAAGATTTTGGATAGTTCTTTCGGCTTGGCCATCCATTTGAGGGTGAAAGGTCGTACTAAGCTTTACCTTGTTACCAAGACCTCTTTGGAAGGACTTCCAAAAGTGAGAAGTGAATTGAGCACCACGATCTGATATGATAGAAAAAGGCATCACATGCAATATAACCAACTCATGAATGTACAACCTAGCATAATCTTCGGCACCATAAGTAGTATTAACCGGTAGGAAATGAGCCCACTTTGTCATTCTATCAACCACAACCCAAATAGAATCAAAATACTTTCTAGTCTTAGGCAACCCAACCACAAAATCAATGTTGATTTCCTCCCACTTCCAAGTAGGAATCTTTATATCTTGGGCTAGGCCACCCGACCTTTGATGCTCGGCTTTCACTTGTTTGCAATTATGAAAACCAGATACAAACTTAGCAATGTCTCTCTTTATACCACCCCACCAAAACACTTCCCTCAAATCTCTATACATCTTTGTAGAACCAGGGTGGATAGATTAGGAAGAATTCTGAGCCTTATCTAAAATCTTCTCTCTCAAGTTATCAACATTGGGCACACATAACCTACCTTGGTACCTAAACATCTCCCCCTTGAGAGAAAACTTCCACTGTGCCATCTCTTACCCATGCCTTTAACTCTAACAAGGCGGGGCCAAGATCTTAATTTTCCTTCACCTCCTCAAACAATGAAGATTTAGAACGATCAACAACCACTACCCCACCATTGTCAACCTCCTCCAACCTAACTCCCAATCTAGCCAACTGATGGACCTCTCTAGCCACCTCTTTGCCACCATCATCAACATGCGCTATGCTACCCATAAACATGCTACTCAAAGCATCAACCATAATATTAGCCTTACAAGGGTGATAATGCACACTCATATCGTAGTACTTAAAAAGCTCTAACCACCTTCTTTTGTCTCAAGTTGAGATACTTTTGAGTGAACACATATTGGAGACTTATGATCAGTGAACACATCAACATGGACCCTGTACAAGTAATGACGCCAAATCTTCAAGGCAAATACCACGGCGGTGGCCAATTAAAGGTTATAGGTAGGATAATTCTTTTCCTGCACCTTAAGTTGTCTAGAGGCATAAGCTATCACCTTACCATTTTGCATCAAAACACAACCCAAACCAATTCTTGAGGCATCACAATACACAATAGACCCTTCCAACCCTTCTAGTAAAGACAATATTGGAGCGGAGACAAGTTTATCCTTCAAAGATTGGAAACTCTTTTCACACTCATCGGTCCACACAAACTTTGCCTTCGTTTGGGTCAACTTAGTCATGGGAGAAGCAATAGAAGAGAAACCACTAACAAACCTCTAGTAGTAACCTGCCAAACCAAAGAAACTTCTAATGTCCAACGGAGTCAAAGGTCTAGGCCAATTTCTAATCACCTTCGTCTTTTTAGGATCAACCTTTATACCATCACCCGACACCACATGACCTAGAAAGCAACCTCTTTCAACCAAAACTCACATTTTACATATTTGGCATACAATTTCTCCTCCCTCAAGATTAACAACACCACCCTCAAATGATCCACATGCTCTTCCTCACTATGGGAACAAATCAAGATATCATCAATAAATACCACCACAAGCAAATCAAGGTAGGGTTTAAAGACCTTATACATAAGATCCATGAAGATAACCGGTGCATTAGCTAATATCAAAGGAAATAACCATAAACTCATAGTTCCCATACCTAGTTCGAAAGGTCATCTAGTGAATGTCACACTCCATCACTTTCACTTGGTGATACCCGGACCGAATATCAATTTTAGAGAAGTGACTAGCCCCTTGAAGTTGGTCGAAAAGATCATCAATAATTGGTAGACGATACTTATTATTTATGGTAACCCTATTATGTTGCCAACAATTAATACACATCCTAAGAGAACCATCCTTCTTCTTCACAAACAACAACTGTGCACCCCAAGGTGATTGGCTAGGGGTAATAAAACCTTCTCCAGCAAATCCCTCAATTGATCCTTCAACTATTTTAACTCCGCCGAGGCCATACGGTAAGGGGGAGTAAAAATTGGTTGAGTGTCAGAAAGGAGGTCTGTACCAAAATCTATGTCCCTTTCGGGAGGAACATTGAGAAGCTCACTAGGAAAGACATCTAGGAAGTCATTAACCACCAGGACCGACTCTATAGGAAGGACTTTGGACTCAACAACTCTAACCCTCACAAGATGATAGAGACACCCCTTAGAAATCAACTTATAAGTTTTAATGCAAGAAATAAATCCACCCTTGACCACCACATTGTGACTCTCCTATTCAAGGATGGGTTCATTAGGGAATTGGAATTTGACCCTACGGGTTCTGCAATCAATAGAGACATAATATGCATACAACCAATCCATCCCAAATTTGATATCAAAATCCACCTTATCCAACTCAACAAATTAACAAGGCAATATTTTATGCAAAATGAAAATGGGGCAATTTCTATAGACCCTTCTAGCAACAATGGATGCACCAACAGGAGTAGACACTTCATATGGCTCACACAACAAATCGGGTTTAACATGAAACTTTTTGGCAACAAAAGGAGTAACAAAAGAAAGAGTGCCACCCAGGTCTATCAATGCATACACATCAAAATCAAAGACTTTTAACATACTAGTGATGACATCGAGCACTTCATCTACCCCTTGCCTCCCTTGAAGAGCGTAGAGTCGATTGTTCCTTGGGGCACCACCTTGTTGTCCTCCTCTTCCTCTAGAATTGCATTTGCACCTTATCCTTGTGGAGGGCTATCTCTAACCTTGTGTTGATTACGAGGAAAATCCACTACCTTATGAACCACTTCATCACACCCATAACAAGCATTAGTATCCTTCAACATAGGCCATTATGGTCTCTACCACATTTTTGGCACATATCATTAGGAACCACGCCACTACCACCTTGGACCCTTGGGTTGGCATTAGCAAACCTTCTAATAGGAGCATTGGAAGAAATTTGGCCTTGATGAAACCAGCCACCTTTGGGACTTTGGAACGTACCTTCACAACAGGCCCTCTTGGCCTCACCCATTCTCCTCTTTCTCAACTTTTCCCCCTCTAATTATTCGGCATAAGTCATGAGAAGAGACAAGTACATATCACCTATCAACATTGTGGCACAACACTCCTAATTCACCATATCGAATACACCCATCACAAACATGTTCATTCTAGACCTTGGCTAGGCCACCAATTATGGAGCATATTTAGAGAGTTGGATGAACTTGAGGGCATACTCCCTCACACTCATCGACCCTTGCTTTAGAATCATGAATTCCATCATTTTGGCCTCCGTTACCTCAAGAGGGGAGAATCAGTTGATAAAGGTCGTCTTAAACTCCTCCCCAAGGATCACATTGTTGTTCCACTTCTACTCCTTTCATTGAGTAAACCATATTTGGGCCTCCCCTTTGAGTTGGTAGGCCGCCAACTCTACTTACTTCTCCGATCTAACACCCATAATACACAACACTTTGTACACCTCATCAATAAATTCTTGAGGATCCTCATCCACTTTGGACCTATGGAACTCTTGTGGGGTCATCCTTATGAAATCCCTCACCCTAGAAGCCCGAATAGGAGCATGAGGGGCTTGGGCCCCTTGGTTGATTTGATTACTCAAGGCTTGAGCTAACATGGTAATAGCATCTCAGAACTCTTCATAGGCCACTCCTCCATCTTGAGGAGCTTGAGAAGCGGGAGTGGCCTGTTACTCCTCGGTCTGCGAGTTATTCTTCATCTTGGAATAGGCATGATCTAGCATAGCAAAGAACATTTGTTAGGGGAAAGACTTACCTTAACTTTTACAGCAATACATAGATAAAGAAGAAGGGAAACATTTCCTAAAACGCCTCATAGCCTCTTACTTATAGTCGTGATGCACCTCACAACCATGAATACGACTCTATCGATGTGATGTGTTATATGCGAAGGACTGTTAACAACCTAGAACTCTGATACCATGTTTGTCATGACCCAAGCTTAGGGCCTAAAAGTGATACGGTGAACGGGAACCCAAACATACCCCAAACAAGCCTCTCGGCATATCATTTACACATCCTTGGTCGCGGAAGAAATTAAACAACAAGAAAGAATAAATAAGGATAAAGGGACTAAGGGGAGTCTTTTATAGCACAAATCATAAAGAGTCAAATCTCAAAGCATAAGTACATCACTTGTCCAACGACACCTCAAAATAAAGACTTGAGCGGTGGCTAAGACACTTTTCAGGCTCACCCTCATAGTCTAAAGAGTTCAACATTAAGAAATGACAAAGGCAAGAGTGGCATAGCTAATATCCTCGAACTTTGAGGACACACCAATAGCTTATCTTCAAAGATGTCACAACTAGCCATGAGGTAGATGATCGTAAAGAGCTCTGGTTCTTACATTGTAACATCATGTAGGTATAAAGTATGCATTAGTACCTTTGAATGTACTAAGTATGTAGGATGCAATGCAACAAGAGATAGACAACATAATTAAAATGCATAGACATAGGCACTGTATAATATGATAACAATATGGCATGCATGATCAATGCTCGAAGTAAAATATGCTTGTATAGAACATATTACATGTGTAGGAAGAGACAAACATCATAGAACAAGCAAACTAGTACTTTGAATCCAAGACATATCACCCCCCCCTGAAGGTGATTGAGGTATATACCTCTCAATTAGTAGATGGGCATGTCATTCCCCATTATACTGATCAAGGTATATACCCCTCAATATGGTAGATGCGCATGTCATCTCCATTAAAGTGGCCAAGATATATACCCCTCAACATAGTAGATGGGGTAGCACCCCCCACCAAAGTGGTCAAGGTATATACCCTTTAACATGGTAGATGGGCATAACACCCTACATCAAAGTAGTTGAGGCATATCACTCCCTCAACAAGGTGTGGTCAACATGCAATACTATAGATACGTTTTATCATTTCAATACATACATACATTCCTTTCATCTTCGTAAAGTCACTTGACCCATAGGCAATGCAATAGATTATCAATAACTCAAGAACCCTTAACCAGACATCTTATCAAACACTTGGTGGATCAGTAATGATGATTTCAAAATCATGCAATTTAAGAGTGAAATCAAGTAAGAAAACTTAATGTAAATCAACCTACCAACACTTTGTAATACCCTCATGCAAGATACATTGAAATCCCTCATCAAATCTCATAATGGGTCATAGTTTCATAGCTCAAAACTTGCTTAAAAAGTCCACATTTCATGAAACCCAACATAGTTTATAATCAATTCATATCAATAAGCGCCTATAGATAAATCAACTTGAAAACAAGCAATTTACATAAAAATGAAGGTTGGGCACCATAGGCAAAAGGACCCAATGGTTAAAACCTACATACCTCAACTTTGGAGATTTCCTTGATGAAGATTTAAATGTGAATTTGAAGCTTGAATAAATTTCTTGAATCCAGATAGGAGTTTGCAACACTCGAATTTGGGTGAAGTATTTGGCTAAGTGTTAGATTGGGTCTTCTGGAATGTCTTGAATGAGTTGAGGTTGAAAAATGACTAAGTATAGGTGTTTTTACATATAGGAAGGCTTAGGCCCTAGGACTCAAACCCTTTGACTGAAACAGAAGAACTGGCACAAAATTAACACTAGTCCATGCCCTGTCCGCGTCGCGCCAGGGGCGTGGATCGATTCTGTTTTTCGTTAACTTTGGAAAATTAAATTTTGATACAGTTTCTCTAAAATCAGGGTTATACCCATTTCTCACTCAATTGTTTCCCCTTATCATGAATATGAAGTCAAATGTTCGATATCACGCACGAATTTTGAGATATATAAAAATTATGAAAATGGGCATTTTTGAGGCACATTTTCGGGTACATTTCGTGGTGTTTCACTTTTGTCCTGGTATTTATGTTCAAGTTGTGTTTAAATATTATGTTTGATAACTTTCATGTAATATGACACTTAGTATATGGTTAGCCTCTTAACTACTTAATAATAACGATGGATTAACTTGTAAATTCCTAGGATTCTAAGGCTTTAAAGTCTAAAAAGCTTACAAGGATGATTAAATGCCATATCCGGTGTGGATTTAAAGAAGAAATTATTAAGTATAACGCTGTGGTTTACAGGGTGTTAGCTAAAATTGTTTGATATTCTTAAATTTGGACCGAGGAAGTTTTTGGAAAGAATGTTTTTCCAATAAAGTATTTAACTATGCTTTCGGATGGTTTGTCGGTCTTCTGGGGTCTGTTTGGACCAAATTTTTGGCTGCATGCTCAGATTATCATGGGGATCATATTTTAGGGTTTTGTTTTAATATTTTGGGAATAGGCCTTATTTTTCCCATTTTTAGGCATTGTTGGCCTGATTTCTCCCCTTTTTCAAATTTTTACGGTCAACATGACCGTGTTAATACTGTGAAATGTATTTTTAATAGCTGAGCAGCATTTGAAAGCTATCGAAATGGAGAAAATCTTGGCTAGACTAATTTGAAATTTGAGGCATTGGTTTCTAGGTAGGCTAGGCTTTCCCTGAACTTTAGACCGAGTGAAACTATATGCATTTTGAACTGAGATATAAATGAAAAGCTAGTTGTGCCTAGTATACATAGTATATGTTTTTGTGAGATTGCACCCCGTGTTGGTAGCTATGAATCTATATTTTTGATATATTCTAGTATTATCAATTATGGGGAGGCTTGATAAGAAACGTATACGGATTGATGTTGTGGGGAAGGTACGTGTTCTAACTTAACTGTTGTCCGAGGAAGTATGCTGCCTGTTGTTATTGGGATATGATTCTGTTGGTCTTGGCTGTTGTGGATACTTATGATATCACTCTGTTATCGTGCTTTACTCTCCTTGTCTATCATTGACCGGATTGTCGCATGTTTGGCCTATTAGGCCTGATTTTACACTGTTTATTGAGATATACGCTCTGATAGACTATTGATAGTTGTAACATATGAGTTCTCTACATACCTGGGGGATGGGTTATCTGTCAGCATCTCAGTGATATGGTCTCTATATAGGGTTTGATGGGGGATGACTTTTGAAAGAGAGCTGAGGTGATTTGGGGGATCCTAATAGGTTAGAGAGAGAGTGATTGGTTCTACGCTCTGAGATCTAGATGACGTGCCCTATTGTCCAAGTCTCCGATGGCCAAGTTCGAGTGTTTGAGACCCTAGGTGACTCGCCCTGTGGTCCAAGTCTTTGATGGTCACATCCGAGTGTCTGAGACCCAGGTGCTGATTCTAAATAGGTCTAAGCACTTGTTGTTACTTTGAGTCCGACACCCTATTGGCTACATTTTGGGGCTATGCCCTATGTTTAATATTTGAGTTTAGATACTGTTGTTTATTCTAAGGAGATTCTTTCTCCCGCGGGGTATATGTCCTACCATTATACATGTATATTTTTGGATCAAGTGCCACATTCAGGCACAGGGTTAGTGACCAATTGACATGTGGTTGCTAGGGGTGGAGGCATAATTGATTACTCATGGATCTACACACCTACACAGACATTGATTATTGGTGGTGTATCCTTGGGGCTTATGAAGGCTCAGGGGATACTCAAATATAGACAGTAGGGCCTTACACCCACGTTCAGCTAACCCTTGATATGATGATATGGAGAAACGGGCTTTGTGATGATTCTGTTGGGTTCAGTAATGATCTTTAGGTTGTACTGTGTATGGGTATACCTTTGAGATTTATGGGGACCCTGGTGGCATACAAGCATCGATACTAGGGCCTTACACTCGCGTACAATGTGATATTTAGTTCGGAATGCGAGTCTGGGGTGGATTTAAGGGATTGCCGCTTTTATCTGCATCTGAGCTTCCTTATGTATATTATTTCACTTAGTCAGCTAATGATGCCTTCTAGGTGCCTTATTGTGGTACTCACCCCTACTTCTACATCTTTCCATAGTGTAGGTCTAGCTTCTAACTGGGAGCATTGACTTTTGATGGATTTGAGAGCGCATGTGAGACTTATTTTAGGTGCAGACCGACACCTCCAAATACTTGTAGTTTCTTTCCTTTTGATTAGCGTCTTTTGCTTTCAGACTTTGTCCCTATTCAGTAGTGCTATGTATTTCAGACTTTGGCCTTGTTATTATATTGTGGTTTTGTTATATATATATGGTTATAGTATTGGCTAGAGAGCAAGGACAAGCACCCTGGGGTTGAGTAATCGACTTGCCTGTAGGTGGGGTTTAGCAAGAGCCATTATGATCAAGATCGGATCATGACAAGTTGGTATCAGGGCTTATGGTTTCACTGGTCTCAACTTTATAGAGCTACTATCTAGCAGAGTCATGTGGATGAGTGTGGAGACATCTGTCGCTTATCTCTAGGAGGCTACAAGATATTTAGGAACTTTCCTATGTTGTTGAAACTTATTATGATCTTTTCAATGGTTCTTTAATTTCTGGGGATCTGACTTCACCTGTTTTTCATAGATATGATGCGTGGAGGATGGGATCGGGGTAGGACTGCATCGTCTATCCTGGATAGGGAGCAGTCCATTAGCCTGAGGAGCATAAGTCGGATGCCCCAAATCTGTCGCAGCTAGAGACACCAACTCCTCTAGCCACTTTTGTAGTTACCCCAGAGGTGCATACAGTTCTCGGACGGTTCCTGGCAGCGCTTAAAGCCTTGCAATAGGGCGCAATGCCATCTCCAAGTCCTCCAGTATTTGCTTGATTTGCATACTAGTTGAGGCAAGTGGAATCCTAAAACTTGTTAAGCTTACTTGAACATTATATTTCTTTTGTTCGTGATTTAGAGTGGCTAATTATTTGTTGTAAATTGGGTGTACTTGATAAATTGTAAGCACTTGGTCAATTGTGGATTTCATCTACTATAATGTCCAAGCCTAACACTGTGATGTATTGTCCGCCCTTGGGCCTAGCCCATCACGAATTTGTCCCTTTGGGCTCACCCCAAAAAGCACCTTATAGTATATAGACTAGTCTTTTACTTATATTCCCAACTTCCCTCTTATCTTTGCCGATGTGATACTTCGCATCTCAAGATGGGTTGTTACATAGACACCCTTTATGGACTCAATGTCCTAGCTGAGGCTTGCCTTACCGCATGGGATTTGCCTAGACTCAACATTGAGGTTTGCCCCACCTCACCGGTATTCTCCTAAACTAAATTGAACTCGGACCCACATCAACAAGGCTAACACAAGAGTGGCTCTGATACCACCTGTAACGACTAGGCCCAACACTATGAAGTATTGTCTGCTCTTGGGCCTAGCCCATCAAAGATTTATCCTTTTAGGCTCACCCCAAATGGCATATCACAGTAAACAGACCAGCCCTTTACTGATACACCCAACATCTTTCTTGTGTTTTTGTCGATGTGGGACTTCTCATCTCAAAATGGGTTATTACATACAAAGTTTGTAATGCCCCAGGAGGGTACCTTTGGCGTGGCTGACACTCGAAGACTATTGCTAGACCCTAAGCGAACCACTTGGCCTCATCACATTTATTCAATCACATTTTAATAGCGAAACACATCAATGTATAAGAATGCATAAAGAAAGGAAATGACAAATATAAATAAAGGCTAAAGGCCAAACATCACATCCATAAACTAAGCAAGACTAGTATAAAAGACAACTAGCCAACATAACATCCAATCATAACTCAACAGTCTACTTAATGAAGCCTCTAAAACATTTATATAATGATGCTAATGAAAGGCACATTACTACCTCTAAATAGAATGAACTAAGTCTAAACTCAAAGCTAGAAAGAAACATAATGTCCTCCGAGAGTAGGGGGCTCACCAATCAACTGGAAATAATTAGGTCCTCAACAGGGCATCTGTTGATAATCACTAGTACCTGTCTCTGCATCATTAAAAGATGCAGGCCCAAATGGACATTAGTACATGGAATGTATGAGCATGTAAAATGGCAGAAAGAACCATGTGGAGGAAGAATAACTCAACTCAAGAAGTAGGAAACTCAATCATCATGTGAAGAGTCTAAAGTAAGAGTGCAATCTAGACAATGAGTATTCATCCATCATATATTTATAATCCACTCAGAGTACTATCAAGGCCGATTTGGGAGTTTCCCTAACTGACAACCATAACCTATGAGCCAGTGATGATACAACAAACCGATGTCATTGCCACATTCATCTAATACCGTACCCCCGGTATAGGACATCCCATCAATGGATCCAAAAAGTAATAACATCAAGTCCTCATTTTGGAACAATAGTAAACATTTGGTTTCAAGGTTCAATCCTCTCCTACGCGGCTATATAGTTATTAAGTTCGAGTTGGACTTACTCTTTCTCTTACTCAATTTAGTGCTCAATACTCCTCCAAAGACTTAATATGCTCATAAGACATCAACCCTATGGCTAAGTCATTAATCTAGTGCAATTGGACATTCATCAACAAAACTCTTCACATCAACCATCAACCCTTAGGTTAAATCATTTTAAGGTTCAGTTCTTGACTAGTAAGGACTCAATCATGCATCGGTTTAACTCATAACATTTTGGTGAACAAATATAGAATTAAATAAATTACGGATTCCATAGACTCTTTAGGCTCAAATTATGCTCATGCATGCTCGTGTAAGTAAACTAAGTGAAAATAATGAGAAATCATGCTAGGGTGCATATAATATGGTAAAATAGTCTGATTCAAGCTTTTCATTCTTAAAAATAGTGATTCAAGCAAAATTATATCGATATGCATTATAATTTATGAAAAACCTTCAAGAACCATTCATGGGACTCAATTTTACTCACAACTTCATCAATCCGGGTTATAGGGCACATGGAAGAACAAAATTCATGTTTTGGTTAGCCTTATATACCTGGATGTTTTGAATCTTGACAGAGATTGGAAGAGTTCTCAAGTTTTCTTTCAAACCCTAGCTCTTTTCTCTCTTGAAACCTTGCTTCTACATTTGATAGAGTGTTTTAGCATAAAAGATTAATATGACATGTTTAGGGCTTTATTTAGGTGTAAAAACGTCAATCCTAGGCTTAGAAAGGGTGAAAAACGACCAAAATAATCTTTCTTAAAAAGCTGTCATAAGTCATCTATGGGCCCATTTACAGACCGTAGAAAGTTCCAAGGCACCTAGGGACCCTTTCGTAAAGTGTTGACCAAAATTTCGGAGTTTCTGGCTCATTTTAGGAGCCCATTCTATGACTCATAGAAGGTTATACAACCCGTAGATGGGTTCGTAAAGTCTGGGCCAAAAATTGAAGTTTTAGGACTTTTTTCCATGATTTAGCAGAAAGGTCGTAATTCATTTTATTGCTTGTAAAGGGGTTTCGTACAACAACTCTAGACTTGACATTCTCCAGTAAAACAACCCTAACTTTTGACTCCGAACTCCAAATGAGTTGAAACCAGTTGCGTTGGAAAGCTAATTCAAAGGGCTATCATTTTATCTATCATATGACACCTAAAATTCTTTGTGTGCTAAGATTTATGATTATTTAAAGTTGACCCTTGTACAATTCAATAGTAGAGACTTAATTTATAGTGTGGTTTTGAACTTGACTAAGTACTAGAGGCCTCTTATGAACCTAATACACTTTTCACACATAAGAATGAGGCTTGAAACGTAGGTGCATATGAGGATAGAGTTATGGAGTGTCACAATATCTCTCTCATGGGATCATTCATCCTCGAATGATGAGCTACTAGGAGACCTATCAAGAAGAAAGTCAGATACTTGAATCCTTATACTCCAGAAATCAACCTCAACTCGGATTCAGAATTGAAAGGCTACTTCTAATATCACCATTAGGCACAGATAGGCACAAATGCAGTTAAATACATGTATACTCCAATACTCATAGACTTAAAAAGAACATCAACTTAGAGATAAGAACTAAACTTAACAATAGAAAAGTAACTTGGAGAGTAGAAATGAATAATTACCATCAATTTCATCATCAGAAGGCATGAGTAGGTGAGGGTATCTACCCTTCATATCATTGTCCGCTTCCCATGTAGCCTCTTCAGCGAACTAACTTCTCCATAACACTTTTACAGGTGCAACCTCTTTAGTTCTAAACTTGCGAGCATGACGATCAAGGATTTTGATTGGGACCTCTTCATAACTCAAATTATCCTTCAATCCAATGCTTTCAACAGGCACAACCAAGGATGGATCGCCCAAACACTTCTTAAGCATCGAAATACGGAAGACCAGATGAATGGCTGCCTACCCTTGTGTTAGCTCCAACTCATAAGCTACATTTTCCACTCTTTTCACAATTTGATACGGACCAATATATGGAGGACTCAACTTTCCCTTCTTTTCGAATATCATTACACCTTCATGGGTGACACTTTCAAGTATACTCAATCATTCACTTCAAAACTACATCCCTTCTCCTAACACCAGTGTAGGACTTCTGGCAACTCTGGATGATTCTCAATCTCTCTTGGATGTTATTTACCTTTTCAATTGCTTGGTGAACTAGGTTTTGCTCAATCAATCCTGCTTCACCTACCTCGAACCATCCAATTGGTGATCTATATCTCCTCCCATAAAGGAGGAGCCATTTGGATGCTTGAATGAAAGTTGTTATTATAGGCAAACTCAATCCAGGCAAGTGGACATCCCAATTACCGTTGAAGTCAATTATATAATCCTTCAAAATATCCTCCTCCAAAGTCTGTATTTTCCACTTAGCCTAACCATCAGTTTGAGGGTGGAAAGCACTACTAAGGTTTACCTTTGAACCCAAGCTTTTCTGAAAGGACTTCTAGATTTGGACAGTGAACTGAGCCCCTCTATCTGATATGATGGACAGAGGATCTCCATGTAATATGACAACCTCTCTTATGTACAAATGGGCATAATCCTCTGTGGTATCTGTCGTCTTTACAACTAAGAAGTATGTAGATTTTGTCTGTTGATCAACTATCATCCAAATAGAATCATGCTGTCTATAGGACCTTGCTAAGCGTGTGACAAAGTCTATGTTTACAACCTCCCATTTCCACTATGGGATCTCTAAATTTGGGGCTACTCCACACAGCCTTCGGTGCTCAGCTTTTACTTATTGACAATTTGGGCACTTTGAAACGAAGTCTGCAATGTATTTCTTCATTCCACTGCACCAATAGACTTCTTTCCAGTCATGGTACATCTTGGTAGACCGTGGATGGATGGAATATCTAGAACTATGGGTCTTTTCCATGATCTTCCCTCGAACACCATCAACATCTGGAACACAAAATATTCCTTTATACCTCAATACTCCATCTCCCCCTTTGGTGAAAGCCATGACCTTCTGCTCGTGCATATCCTCCTTCAACTATGATAAGACGGGATCTTGATCTTCGTTCTCCTTCTACTACTAGAGATGATACAAACCCATATGCACAAGCACTCCTCCTTCACTCGATTCATCTAGTTGAACTCCCAATCATGCCAGTCGGTGAACCTTTTTAGCCAACTCCTTTTTCTGTTCCTCCACATGGGCGGTGCTCCCCATGGATAATGATCTAAGAGCATCAGCAACCACATTATCTTTACCTAGATGGTAGAGGATGCTCATGTTATAATCTTTGAGCAGCTCAATCTATCTCCTCTTCCTCAAGTTAAGCTCTTTCTGGGTGAAGACATGTTGCAAGCTTTTGTGATTTGTGAATACATCAACACATGCTCCGTATAAGTAGTGGCGCCAAATGTTGAGTGCAAACACCACCGCAACTATTCTAAGTCATAAGTTGGATAGTTCCTCTCATAGTTCTTAAGTTGACTGGAAGCATAGGCTATGACCTCAGCTCTCTGCATCAGAACACATCCCAATCCCACTCTAGAAACATCACAATAGATCACAAAATCATCACTCCCATTAGATAGAGTCAACACTAGTATAGTCATTATCCAATTTTCAACTCTTGAAAACTCTTATCAAACTCATCGGACCACTTACACTTAGCTTTGTTTTGAGTTAGCTTAGTTAATGGCGAGGTTAAGAAGAGAATCCCTCAACAAACTACGATAGTAACGAGCAAAACACAGAAAACACCTTATGCCAGTTGGAGAGGTGGGTCTAGGCCAGTTCTTAACTACCTCAATCTTCTGCATATCCACTCACATACCATCACTCGAGACAACGTGGCCAAAAAAATGACATTGATTTAAGCTAGAAATCATATTTTGAAAATTTGGTATACAACTCCTTATCTTTGAGGGTCTGAAGAACAATTCCAAAATCTCTGTAGTACATCAATATATCATTGATGAATATAATCATGAACATGTCAAGGTACTGTCTGAATACTTTGTTCATCAAGTCCATGAAAGTGGTAGGAGCATTTATCAATCCGAAGGATATTATTAGAAACTCAAAATAACCATATCAGGTTCGAAAAAAGACGTCTTGGAAATGTCACATTCTCTTACTTTCAACTGGTGATACCTAATCTAAGGTCTATCTATGAGAAAACAGTGGCGTCTTGAAGTTGGTCAAATAAGGCATCAATCCTCAAAAGGGGATATTTGTTCTTAATGGTCACCTTATTCAACTGGTGATAATCTATACACATCCTTAGGGAACTATCTTTCTTTCACATTAAAAGGACCAGAGCACCCTATAGTGAGACACTTGGCCTAATAAACCCCTTGTCCAAGAGATCTTTCAATTGCTCTTTCAGTTCTTTCAACTCTATAGGAGCCATTTTATATGGTGGAATAGAGATAGGTTGGGTATCGAGTAGAACATCAATCCCAAAGTCAATCTCCCTATAAAGAAGGGACTCTAGGAAAATTGTCTGGAAAGATATTGGGAAACTCATTGAAAACTAGAACTGACTCCAAAGGTGGAGACTCTACATCATCACTCTTAGCTCGCATGAGGTGATAGATACATCCTTTAGACATTAGCTTTCTGGCCTTAAGGTGGGAAATAAATTTACTCTTATGTGCAATATAATCACCCTTCCACTTTATCACAGGCTTATTTGGAAACTGGAATTCGACAGTTCGAGTACTACAATCAATAGAGACATAGGAGGAGTGTAGCCATTCCATGCAAAGAATCACATCAAAGTTGACCATCTCTAACTCAACTATGTCTGCAAAAGTATCTCTATGATAGATAGACACCGTGCAATCTCAATATATCCTTTCAGCTAGAATGGACTCGCCAGTAGGAGTAGAAACACTAAAGGGCTTGAGAATACATTCAGGAAAGATCTCAAACTTACTAGCCTCATATGGAGTTACAAATGATAAAGTGGCACCTGGGATCAAGAAAAACATATACATGATATAAAAAGACTCAAAGTATATCCGTAAAAATATCTGGTGTAGCTTTTTGATTCTGTCAATTTCCAATCGCATACAGATGGCTTGTACCCCTACCCGTTATTGTTATGGAACCTCTCTGTGGTGGTGCTAAAGACTGAGCTTTATTACCTCCATCACCCCTCCTCCTCATTGGGCACTCATTCTGGAAGTGACCAGTCTATCCGCACCTATAGAAAACATTGGTGCCATCATGGCACTCGCCTAGGTGGAGATTGCCATACTTACCACATGATGGTTTCCCCTTGAACCATGAGCCACACTAGCTTGGGATTGAGAACCCTGAAGTCTACAATTTTGATAGCCCTGACACTTCTGATCATGACTGTTACTCGGACCTAGTGCACTTGCTTAAGATGGTGCATAGTTCGAAGACCTCTTCTAAAAATATGACCTGCCCCCCTTACTTCACTTATGCTGGTTAGGCTCATGCCCCGCTGACTTAGCCTTTTTACTCAAGTGCTCCTCTCTATCCTTTTTCTTGTCCTCCTTAAGTTATTGCGCATAGACCATAAGCCTAGGGATGTCCATGTCTAGTATCAGCAATGTCGCCTTGCACTCCTTCTCTACTTGTTTGGCCAAGCCAGATATGAACTTTCTAATCTTATATCTCACATCAGGGACCATCTCTGGAGCATACCTTGATAGTTGTATGAATTTGAGGCTATATTCTTTGACAGTCATCCCTTCATGCTTGAAGCTAAAAAACTCTTCAACCTTCACTTCCCTCAACTCGTGTGGAAAGAAGTGATCAAGAAAGGCACTCTCAAAGTCATCCTAAATGGTAGGCTCAACATCCTTACCTTGGCTTTTTCCCTATAGATTATGACAAACTTTTACCGCATCATTGAGTTGATAGGGAGCAAGGTCAACTCCCTCTGTCTCAGTTGCATGCATAACTTTCAATACTTTCCACATCTCATCAATAAAGCTCTAGGGGTCTTCCTCAACCTTTGATCCAGTAAATAATGGTGGGTTCATCCTTAGGAAATCTGTCATTCTGGTGGCAGTTGTTGGCTTTTATGAGTTAGAACTGGGAGACTGTGAAATTCAGTTACCACTCTGAGCAACAACCAGCTGAGTGAGCATGGTGATAGCTCCTCCTAAGTCAGCCTCTTTGGTAGGAGCAGGTGGAGCAGTAGGTGTCTGTGGAACATCAGTGGCTCTGGCTGGTCCACCTAGACCCTCGTTTCCATTTAAGTAGGTACCTCTGAAGTGGGATTCCCAGCATTGCTAGCTGAAGCATCACTCTGGGTCACGGTACAATTTGGAGGCATAACCTTCAAGTGCATAACACATAAGTTAGAAAGGAGCCTTGTAGAGTTTTTAATTCTATTGCACGAACTCATAATACAAGGAAGTGGAACAATTCCTAATGTCATATAGCCTCTTGCTTATGAATTGTGGTGCACAAGACACCCATAAACATCACTCTACTAGACACGGCTTCATAGATTCCCTAGGAATCTTGAACTCTGTGCTCTAATATCAAGTTTGTCATGCCCCGGGAGGGTACCCTTGGCGTGGCCGACACTTGGAGACTATTGCTAGCCCCCAAAAGAACCACTCGGTCTCATCACATTCTAACAGCAAGAGACATCAGTGTATAAGAATACATAAAGTAAGGAAATAACAAATGATAAATAATGTCGAAAGGCCAAATATCTCATCCATAAACTAAGCAAGACTAGTATGACAGAAAACTAGCCAGCATAACGTCCAATCGTAACTCAACAATCTAGTCTATGAAGCCTCTAAAACATTCGAATAATGGTGCCAATGACAAACCCATGGCTACCTCTAAATAGAATGAAACAAGTCTAAACTCAAAGATAGAAAGAAACATAATGTCCTCCAAGAGTAGGGGAGGACTCACCAATCAACTGGAAGCAATTAGGTACTCAACGGGGTGCCTGCTGATGACCACTAGAGATCAATACATGGAATGTACAAACATGTAAGATAACATAATGAAACATGTAAAGTAAGAATAACATCAACTCAAATATCTTAACTTAAGACGTAGGAAACTCAATCATCATGTCAAGAGTCTGAAGTAAGAGCGCAATTTAAATAATGACTACTCATCCATCATCTATGTACCATCCACTTAGAGTATTATCTATTTGAGAGTTTCTCTAAATGACAACCATCACCTATGAGTTGGTGATGTTACAACAAAGTGATGTCGTTGTCATATCTATCCAATATCTTGCCCTTGGCATAGGACATCCGGTCAATGGATCCAACAATAATATCAAGTCATTATTTTGGGACACTAGGAATTTTTTAGTTTTACGGTTTAATCCTCTTCTATGCCGGATACGTAGTTATTGATTCGATATGGACATACTCTTACTCAATTCGGTGCTCAATACTCCTCCCAAGACTTAATATGCTCATAAGACATCAACACTATCGTTAACTTATTCATCTAGTCTTATTAGACATTAATCAACTTAACTCATCATATTAACCATCAACCCTTTGGTTACATCATTTTAAGGTTTAGTTATTGACTTATAAGGACTCAATCATGCACCATTCTGACTCATAACATTTAGGAGAAGAAATGTAGAATTAGAGCAATTAGTGATTCCATAGAATCTTTAGGCTCAAATTACGCTCATGCACGCTCATGTAAGTAAAATATGTGAAAATAATGATAAATCATGCTAGGGTTCATGTAATATGGCAAAATAGTCTAATTTAAGCATTTAATTCATAAAATTGGTGATTCAAGCAAAATTATACAAATATGCATTAGAATTTATGAAAAACATTCAAGAACCATTCATAGGTGACTCAATATTACTCACAACATCATCTATCCGGGTTATGGGAAACATGGAAGAACAAAATCCATGTTTTGGTTAGCCTTACATACTTGGAAGTTTTGAACCTTGAAAGAGATTGGAAGAATTCTCAAGTTTTCTTTCAAACTCTAGCCTTTTTCTCTCTTGAAACTTTACTTCTATGTTTGAGAGAGTATTTTAGCATAAAAAGATAAATCTGACATGTTTAGGGATTTATTTAGGTGTAAAAATGTCAATCCTAAGCTTAGAAAAGGTGGGAAAATTAAAACTAATCTTTCTTAAAAAGCTGTCAAAATTTGTGTATGGGTCATTTACAATACGTAGAAAGTTCCACTGCCCCGTAGGGACCCTTTCATAAAGTTTTGGCCAATTTTAGAGTTTTTGGATTATTGTATGAGCCCATCTTAGGACCCATAGAAGGTTCTATGACCCGTAGATGGGCTCGTAAAGTCTGGGCCAAAAATTGAAGTTTTAGGAAATTTTTCCTTGATTTAGCAGACGAGTCGTAATTACTTTTCTGGCCCATAAAGGGGTTTCATAGAACAACTCTTCACTTACGGTTTCCAATAAAATGACCATAACCTTTGACTGCAAACTATAAATGAGTTGAAAGCAGTTGCATTGTAAAGCTAATTCAAAGGACTTTCATTTGATATATCATGGGAGACCTAATTCTTTTTTTGCTAAGAATTATGACCATTTATAGTTGACCCTTGCACAATCCAACATTAGAGACTCAATTTATACAATGATTTTGAACTCGACTAAGTACTAAAGGTCTCTTATAACCCTAATACACTTTTCACATATAAGAATGAGGCTTGAAACATAGGTACATGTGGGGACAGAGTTATGGTATGTAACACCTACATCTCAAAAGTGAAAAAATGAGATTGATACTTGTTGACTTGTGTTCCGATATTAAGAATCACTTATGACATGAGAATGTGAGTTGTGGATTGTGTTATGATTTATTATTGTGGAACTGGAGATATTACTGTTGAGTTTCACTTATGATTTAGTGAGTTGACTATTGGCTTCGAACTAATCCATCATTATGCCTTGTTATTGTGGTTTTTGACTTGAAGTGTTTTATATGTTGTGAAGTGGACTCTCGCTTGAACTAGTCATTGTTGCATCATGTATAATGTACTTGATGTGTATTTATAACTAAGTACCACCGATGAAACACTGAAGTGAAATAGGGGACAGGCCACATGCGTTTTGGCATGAAATACAAATGAGAAATAGGAGACGGGCCACACGAGCCATGGCATGAAACAGAAATGAGAAATAGGGGATAGGCAGAAGCCGTGGCATAAAACATAAATAAGAAATAGGTGACAAGCCATACGAGCCATGATAAATATCACTAGTTATATTTGGGATGGTTCTCACGCTCCAAGGCAAGTACATGGACAAATGTGTCTCCCATGGGTTCCGGACTGATTATATCAGTAGATGTATATCGTAGGATAGAAATGCATCATGATTATTTGACATTGCACTTCATCATTTCATTTCATATATATATATATATATCATATCATCCTATTCTGTGGTTATGACTTAATTTAGTTATTGTAGTTGGACTATGAGGTGATTATGCTTACACCTATAGTTGTCGAATATCTAAAACTTATTTGATGATATCTGATATATGACTAAGCTGTAAATAGAGACATTATGGATACCTGAGCTATATTTTGTTGTAACTTTTGAGAATAATTTATAAGTAAATATATGTGTATATTGTTGTTGTGCTGGAACGTTTTTTAGTGTAGGTGTGTAGTTCGGTGGCCTGTGGTTGGTGTAGAAGGAGTATTTTGTTTTGTATGTTTACTTATGTCTAGATCATCTTGCCGCGTACCTATTGTTTTGGAATTTACCCTTATTTCTATACATGTGTCTAGGTTCTGAGCTCGGTTCCACCTGAATTAGCTTCTTCTATACGAACCGAGCTTTTGGATATTTGAGAGGTAGCATCTTATCTATTTTGGCAGATTCTCGAAGTCCTTTAAGTATATCTTATATTCTATTTGAGGCCTGAGACTCAGACTTATATTTATATTCTATTGTATTCTACAATAGATGCTTGTACATCTGACATAAGTCTTGTGATGGTTTTATAGAGTTGATATTCTAGTGTTTGTCCTATATTTGAACTTTATCTCTTCCACTTTAGTCCAAACATTGAATTGAGCATTGACTTACTTGTCTTGGTGGTTTTTGGATCGTGATAGCCCCGCACCCACCCTGAACCTACCCCATACCCGCCCTGCACCTGCAATGCACCGTTTCATTGTCATTCTATGCACGATTCAATTGATAAGATCGTGAGAACTTAGCTATTTTTCATTAAATAAATAACAATTAACATAATAGCATATAATTAGTGTATTTTATAAATAGATATTGGTGTCACGCCCCGGGAGGGAATCCTAAATGTGGCCGGCACCCAAAGACTATTGTTAGTCCCTAAGCAAACAACTTGGCCTCATCATATTCATTCAGTCAATAAACTCTACCAATCAGCGGAAGACAAAAGAATGTAATGGGCACATCTCATCTAGTCTCGAAATAATATATTAAATAAATGGGCTAATTAGAAAGAAACTAGCTCAACAAGTCTCAACATCAACATTCGACTCTAGTCTGTGAAGCCTCTTGTCACGACCCAAGCTTTGGGCCTAGACGCGACATGGTGAATGGGGAACCCAAAGGGACCCCAAACAAGCTGCTTAACATATTATCACACATCCTTGGTCGTGGAAGCAAGTAAATGACATAAAATATTAGAAACAAGGGCAAAAGGACTAAGTGGAAACATCATATCATAAACCTCAACAAGCAAGAGAGGCAAGACTCATAGTATAAATACATAACATGTCCAACAACACCTCTTCTACATAGATAATAGCGGGGCCTAAGACAAACGGCTGAGCTCACCCTTATAGTCAAAGTATACAATAATGAAAGAGAGTAGCAATACATACCCGGAATGGAGGACTCACCCACTAGCTTGAGATATATCGTACTAGCCACGTGGAGGAGGAGGAGGATCAAATGGTGCTTCGATTCCTACATGGTGACATCATATAGGCATATAGTATGTAGTCCATTTGAATGTACTAAGTATATAAGATGCAATGCAATAAGAGATACGCATTATAGTCAAATGCGTGGAGATAACCAATAGATAGCATGACAACAACATGGTGTGTATGATCAATGCTTAAGTAAAAGATGCTTACATAGAACTTAATACATGTGTAAGAAGAGATAATCATATATTGGTGGATTGTCTCACCCTACTACCCTTGGTGATTGAGGTACCAACCCCATTAATTGGTTGGTGGATTGTCACACCATACAACCCTTGGTGACCAATGTATAAACACCCCTACATGGTTATCAATGTATTAACCCCTCGACATGGTTGGTGGATCATTTCACCGTACCACCCTTGGTGATTGGGGTACAAACCCCTCAACTGGTTGCCCGGTCTCTTATCCCCCATCCCCCTCCGAGTGAGGCATGGTCAATTTCCAACACTATGTAGAAGAAGATTGTAACATACATTTATTTCATCATCATATAGTCATTCAACTCATAAGATATGCATTGGACCTTCAATTCCTCAAGAAACTATAAGCGGATATTTTATCAAACACTTGCCGAGTGTGTAGTGCTAGTGTAAAACCATGCAATTTAGCGATGAAATCACACAAGAAAATCCAATGTAAAACCATCAATCAATACTTGGTAACACTCTCAAGCAATATACATCAAAATCCTTCATCAAATCTCATAATCGATCTTAGATTCATAGCTCAAAACATGCTAAAACAGTCACTATTTCATGAAATCCCTACATAGTGTGCAATGAAATTCATAATATGTAAGACCTATAAATAAATCAACTTTAAATCATGCAATTTTAGGAAAAAGGAAGCTTGGAAATCATGGGTGAAAGGAACCCGTGAAAGAAACCCACATACCTTAGCTTTGGAGAATCCTTGAAGAAGATTGGAAATGGAGACTTGAAGCTTGAATGAGAACCTTAAGATCCGGATGAATTTTGGGACTTGAAATTGGGAATGAATATTTGGCTAAGTGTTTCAGAGAGTATTGTGGAATGTCTTGAATAATATGAAGATGAAATATGACTAAGTATAGGTATTTTCATGTATAGGAACATTTAGGCTCAAGACCCAAAAGCCTTGGACCGAACTTGAAAAAATGCACAAAATTAACACTAAAGCACGCCCCTGGCGCGTCGTGCTTGGGGCACGAACTGCTTACTGGAATTCGACACTTTGGAAATTCACATTTTGATAAGGTTGCTCTTAAATCGGGGTTAGACCCATTTCCCACTAAATTTGAACCCCTGAACAAGAATATGAAGTCATATTTTCGCAAAATCATGCACGAATTTTGAGATATATGGAAATTTCGTTTCCGGGCACTTTCGAATTTTTGGGCACTTTTTGGGATCATTTCAATATCTCCTCCTAGGGAACATTCATCCCCGAATGTCAAAGAAAGGTATATGAGAGACGTAAACATGACAATTTCAGCCCACATAAGGATGCAACAATGCACTTAAACATCATTTCAAAAATCTCAACATAAGTGTAACATCATCATGAACTTGTTAATTTAAAAATGATTGTATACAAATGTCATGGGCTGAACTTCGACTTGAAATCACATAGGGTACTTAGATAGATACCTTAGGCTTGAGTAGAATGGAAAATGAAAGGATATCACTTTTGAATGTTGGCTTCGGCCTCCCATGTAGCACTTTCCACTTCTTGATTTCTCCAAAGGACCTTAACAGAAGCCACATCCTTGTTTCTCAACCTCTCCACTTGTCTATCCAAAATCTGAACCAGAACCTCATCATAGGTCAAATTGCCTTCAACAACACCCGCAACATCAAGGGGCATAATAGCATTACGGTTCCCACACACTTCTTCAACATGGACACATGAAAGACCGGATGAACCAAATCCATCTCACTAGGCAATTCCAACTCGCAACCTACATTGCCAATCCTCCTCATCACACTATAAGGATGCACATATCTTTGACACAACTTTCCCTTATTACCAAAATGAACCACACCCTTCATGGGTGACACCTTCAAATAATCCCAATCACCAACTTTGAATTCAAGATCTCTTCTCCTCATATCGATACAGGACATTTGGAGACTTTGGGACGTCTTCAACCTATCCCTAATCATCCTAATCTTCTCAAGAGCCTCCATAACCATTTTTGGTCCCAACATAGCCACCTCTCCAACTTCAAACTACCCAACTGATGATCTACAATGTCTACCATAGAGAGCCTCAAAAGTAGCCATACCGATGATAGAATAATAGCTATTGTTATAGGCAAACTCAATCAATGGTAGATGATCATCCCAACTACCTTTAAGCTCCAACACACGAGCCCTAAGCATATCCTCAAGTGTTTGGACAGTTCGTTCGGCTCGGCCATCCGTTTGAGGGTGGAAGGCCATCTAAGCTTAACCATTGTACCAAGACCCCTTTGAAAAGACCTCCAAAAATGTGAAGTAAATTGAGCACCACGATCCAATATGATAGATAAAGGAACCCCATGCAGTCAAACCATGTCATGAATGTACAACTAGTATAATCTTCAGCCGCATATATCGTCTTAACAGGAAGTAAGTGAGTCGATTTCGTCATCCCATCAACCACAACTCAAATGGAATCAAAACCCTTTCTAGTCTTGGGCGATCCAACCACAAAATCCATATTAATCTCTTCCCACTTCCAAGTAGGAATCTCTATGTCTTGGGCTAGGCCACCCAGCCTTTGGTGCTCGACTTTGACTTGTTGGCAACTATGACAACCGAAATATAATTTGGCAGTGGCCCTCTTCATGCCTCCCCAACAATAAACCTCTCTTGAGTCTCTATACATCTTAGTAGAACCGGGGCAAATAAAATAATAAGAATTATGGGCCTCATTAAGGATCTTTTCTCTCAAGCTATCAACACAAGGCACACATAACCTACCTTTGTATCTAAGGGCACTATCTCCCCTTTGGGAGAAAACCTCTATCTTACCATCTTTACCAATGCCTTCAATTCAAACAAAGCCGGGTCAAGATCTTGTTTAGCTTTCTCCTCCTCAACCAATGAAGATTTTGAACCATCAACAACAACAACACAACCATTATCAACCTCTTCCAACCTAACTTCTAACCTAGCCAATCGATGGACCTCTCTAGCCACCTCTTTACCACCATCAACATGAGCTAGCCTACCCACAAACACCCTACTCAAAGCATCCGCCACAACATTAGCCTTATCGGGATGACAATGCACACTCATATCATAATCCTTAAGAAGTTCTAATCACCTTCTTTGCCTTATGTTAATATCTTTTTGAGTGAAGACATATTGGAGACTCTTATGATCGGTGAACACATCAACATGCACCCCATAATAATAATGACGCCAAATTTTTAATGCAAATACCACGACGGCTAGTTCAAGATAGTGAGTAGGATAATTCTTTACATGCGTGTTGAGTTGCCTAGAAGCATAGGCTATTTCCTTACCATTTTGCATTAACACACAAGCCAAACCAGCTCGGGAAGCATCACAATGCACGATGAACCCTTCTAGCCCTTCCGATAGAGACAAAATATGAGCGGACACAAGCTTATCTTTCAGTGTTTGGAAACTCCTCTCATAGTCATCGGTCCACACAAACTTGGCTTTCTTTGGAGTCAACTTGGTCATGGGAGAAGCAATAGAAGAGAACCCATTCACAAACCTCTTATAGTAACCTGCTAAGCCTAAGAAGCTCCTAATTTCCGATGGGGTCAATGGTCTAGGTTAATTTTTAATCACATACATCTTTTTATGATCCACCATAATATCATCCCCCGACACCACATGACCTAGAAAGGTAATTTCTTTCAACAAAAATTCACAATTCTCATATTTAGCATACAACTTGTCTTCCCTCAATCTTTGTAACACTACCCTCAAATGAGACACATGCTCCTCCTCACTAAGAGAATAGATCAAAATATCATCAATGAAGACCAAAACAAATGAATCATTGTAGGGTATGAAGTCCCTATCCATAACGACCCCAAAAAGTGCTTGAAAACGTGCCTCAGAATGCCCTGAATTTTAATTTTCAGATATCTCAAAATCTATTTAATATTTCAAAAATCTAACTTCATATTCTTATTTAGGGGGTCCAAATTAGAGGGTCAACGGTCTAACCCCAATTCTAGAACAATCGAATCACAATTTCAAATTTCTAAAATTTTAATTTTCAGAATCAGTCCACGATGGTGCTGCGATGCACAGCTATTGGGAACATATGTTCATTTGGCCTTTGCGACTAATTCGCGTCGCCCACCAGACGCGGACCTGTGTATTTTGTTGCCAGTGATTTTATCTTGGTCCAAGAATTTTATGTCTTGGGCCTAAGTGTTTCCAAACGTGCTTTTATCTACATTTAGCTAAATTTCACCCTTATAT
>JAPFFP010049441.1:0-31614 GCA_026153255.1 Solanum medicagineum
TCTACAACGATATCTATCATATATAGTTATATATATATATATATATATATATATATATATATATATATATATATGTAATCATTTGGGAAAATAGTCCCCATACCTTCGATTATAGCCCAAAGTCTATGCATATCGTGCAATGTATGATATGAATATTGAATGCAGATATTAGGCCATAGCAAGAACTTAGCCAATCTCGGCTCATTGGTACACTTATTCTCATAGCATAATAATCATTTTAATTTAGCCAATCTTGGATCATGGTACACTTATTCCCATAACATCATAATTGTTATAGCATATCCACATGACTCGTGGGATGTTTTATGTATTTTTAACAAGTTTGGGAACTTAACCCAATATTTGCAATGAAGCCTTAACTTTGAAAAGTTCATAAAGGTGTTTCACATAATGCTTATACTTGTTTCCATGTCAATTAGGAAAAGAAAGTATTCAAAAAGAATCAAGTGCCTTAGTAGTTTAAATAGGAGCATTATAGTGGAGATTATCGGAAATCAATGTACTACTTGATAAGTTCGTCAAACAAGGTTTTAGTATGGAAAAAAGGATTGATTATGAATCCTACATTTCCCTTGTAATTTACCTTTATTTTAGTGACACTACACCAAGAAGATCAACATTTCAAACATATGGATAGGTAGTCAGGAAAACCGATAAATTGAGATGTAGATATTGACTGTCCAGTTTAGCAAACCAATAGAGTGCCAGCCTAATATCATCATGAAAATAATTTAGCTGCAATCCCAATGCGCTTTGTAGAAGGTCTTTCTAGCAACAGAATGAAAAACTATTGCATTTTGCATTTTGGGGATTTCTCAGATTTCGTGCTAAAAGAAGGGATAGAGTTTAGCCTTAACATACCTCTCCAACGAACGTCTAATTGCCCAAAGTTTCTTCACGAAAGTTATTCCTTACTCCTAAGCTTCACAATCACTATATATATGCAATTTATAACCACCTATAAGCAGTCCAAAATTGAGCATTAATGACCAGATTCGCCATATAACATTTACGTGAGGAAACGTCCATAGAACTTTGTAAAAATGACCATAAAAGATCCCCAAGATTATTACCTAAACACACCAGCTACGAACCAAGAATAACCAGCAAGAATACCACTTTTTTGACAGTCCAAGAGCAGCCCCAAACATAGCTAATAGGAGGGAAAAAGAATTGCACAATGTAAGGCATGTATTTCTTTGTACGAGGATGAATTTTACTGGTAAAAACACGAAGAACATACCTAAATTACTTTTTTACCTTGTGAGAGCTTTATCTTCAGCTTCTTATCAGTTTTGGGATGAAAATGTTATATTTTGAGCTTTAAAAGGTCGAATTTTGGCCTGCCTATAGTTGGGGTTGACTCGACCCAGCTCATGACCAGGTTTTCTGCACGGGCAGTCACGGTAAAACTATCATAACATTTTATTATGAAGTCAGATTGACACACGGTTTTGTGCGCTGCAAACTTCAATCATAAATCTTCAATTTGATAGGTCAAAAACCTTCTAAATCCTTATGTTTTGGGAGATATGGTATGATACAGTTGACCAAATTTTAAGAAAGATTTATAAAAGGAGCTTACTGTAACTTTGACCAATCTTTTGATTCTGAAACTTAACATATGACCTTTGTGCTATTAAAATAAGTTTTAAAAATACATTATTAGCAAAATGTACACTCTTAGTCCCATCCAAAAAGTGAAACGTAATTTAAACCTTTCAAAAAGGGCAAGGTGCCACTCGATCCATTTCTTTAATCCCAAATGTGTATTCTGGGGATTCCTTTGACTTAAAACTTTAAGTCTTTGAACTAAATATTTGTAGCTTTATCATCCTTAGGTACTATCCAAAATCGTATAATTCCTTACATAATATGCCACACTATTTATATCATGGAAGACGAGAAACATCGGGTCTCATAGTCTTCCCTCCTTAAGAACATTCATCCGGGAATGTATCAATATAGCTCCTTAGTTGTGTTACCATCTACCAAAAATGTTTTTTGGGATATATCTATTACCTTTGCAAACTATAAATCAACTTCCAAAAACTTCAATTACTAAACTTCGTATACCTATCCCACGTCAAAACATGCAATTTACACTTCTAAATACTTTAAAATTCAAGTTACTATATAAAGATAACTGTAAGTTTTGGAATGCAACTCAGCTTAAGTTGTAAATATATGGGGGTTATTCTCCATCATATCTTCTTTGGCTTCCCAAGTTATTTTCTCGATATCGTTGTTCCGCCACAACATTTTCATGGAGGTCACTTTTTTATTTCGAATATTTCTTATTTTTCGATCTAAAATAGCCACTGGTACCTCATCATAAGATAAGTCTTCAACAATGTGGGTATCCTCGAGGTGAATACTAAATGAATGATCTCCAATACACTTTTGCAACATAGATACATAAACACTAGATAGACTGCTCCCAATTCTGAAGGCTAATCAAGCTCATATGCCACATTGCCAATTTTTCAAATAATCTTATATGGTCTAACATATCTAGGAATGGGCTTTCCTTTCTCCCCAAATTTCATGATACTCTTCATAGGTGATACTTTCAATAAAATCCAATCTTCTGCATCAAACTGTAAGTCTCATCGTTGAACGTTTGTATAAGACTCCTGCCAACTCTATGCTATTTGCAATTGGTCTCTAATAAGTTTCACTTTGTCTATCACTTACTGAACTAGATTAGGGCCTAACAACTTTCCTCCTTGACCTCATACTAACTGATCAGCAACCTACACCGTCGCCCATATAGTGCTTCATAAGGCGCCGTTTGAATACTAGTTTGGGAGTTGTTATTATAAGTTAACTAGATAAGAGGTAGATGATCATCCCAATTACTTTTAAAGTCCAACACATAGGCACGTAATATATCCTCAACTGTCAGAACGATAAGCTTTGCCTGTCCATCAGTTTGTGGATGAAAAGTGGTGCTAAGATTTACTTGAGTGCCCAGACCCTTCTAAAAGACTTCCAAAAATGTGTTATAAATTGAGCCCCTCAATATGAGATAATAGATAATGGAGCTCCATGAAGGTGCTCTTAAATATAAAGCTTAGCATAATCCTCCACTGAATATGTCATTTTTACTAGCAAGAAATGAGCAGATTTTGTCAGCCTATCAATGATTACCCAAATAGAGTCATACCTTCATGGAGTATTAGGCAGCCTAGTGATGAAGTCCATATTTATCATGTATCCTTTCTATAATGAAATCTCAAAATACTGAGCTAGGACTCTAGGTATTTGATGTTCTACTTTAACTTACTAGTAGTTGGGACATTGGGCTACCATTTGTGTAATATCCTTTTTCATGCCATTCCCTTATTAGATTCGAAGGTCCCGATACATTTTTGTTGCTCTAGGGTGGGCTGAATATCTAGAATAATGGGCCTCAAAAAGAATCTTGGACCATAGCACTTCGATATTTGGCACACATAAGCGGCCCTAATACCAAAGTACTCCATCTCAAGTTAGCGTAAGTAGAGGATGTTGCTATAGTGGAACACTTTTCCTAAATGTCATAAGCTCAGGATCCTCACGTTGTTGCTCTTTTACTTTAGTAACAATAGAAGTTTTTTTTTGTATTTTGAACAATTACACCTCCATCCTTCGCATCTAATAATTGTATCAAAAAACTATCATGCTAACATAGAGCTTTTATCGTTTCAGCCATATCAGCTTCAAAATGGCTTAGACTGCCCATGGACTTCTGGCTAAGTGAATCAGCAACAACATTAGTTTTACTGGGATGGTATAAAATGTCAAAATCATAGTCCTTTAGTAATTTTAGCTATCTTCTTTGTCGTGGGTTCAACTCCTTCTCCTTAAATTAATATTGGAAGCTCTGGTGGTCGATGAAAACATCAATATAAACTCCATATAGATAACTCTGTCAAATCTGTAGGGTAAGAATGACTGCGGTGAGCTCAAGATCATGAGTAGGATACTTTATTTTATGTTTCCGCAACTATATAGAAACGTATTCGATAACCCTACCATGCTGCATAAGAACACAACCTAGCCTAATTCTTGAGGCATCACAATATACAACATAGCCTTTGGTGCCATCCAGAAGAGCCAAAATAGGTGTGATGGTAAGTTTTTTTTTTAGCTCTTGAAAACTCTATTCACATGCTTTAGTCCCCTGAAACTTAGCTCTATTAGATTCAAGGGTCTCGACCCAATCATCATTACTTCTATCTTTGGGCCATCGATTTTGTTGCTATCTCCAGTAATAATATAACCAAGAAAAGCTACAGAAGTCAACCAAAATTCACATTTGGAGAATTTCACATATAACTTGTTGTACTGGAGAGTCTATAATATAGCTCGCAAATGGTGCGCATGCTCAGCTTCTTGTCCTAAATGTTGTCTTTGGAATATCAACATTCTTGACTCACAACTGGTGATACTCAGATCTCAAGTCGATCTTTGAAAAATATTTGGCATCCCGCAACTGGTCGAACAAGTCATCAATCTACGAATGAGGATACTTACTCTTGATGGTAACTTTATTTAGCTATCTATAACTGATTCACTTCTATAAGGAGCCATCTTTCTTTCAAGCAAAGAGCGCTGGAGCACCCTATGGAGACGTGATTGGCCTAATAAAGCCTTTATCGAGCAAGCCCTTGAGTTATTCCTTTAATTAGCTCTACAGGAGCCATTCTGTAGGGACGAATAGATATAGGCTGCTTATCAGGAATAAAATCTATAGGAAAATTGATATCCCTTTCGGGGTAAATCCCTGGAAGCTTATTGAGGAATACCATTGGTAATTCAGTCATAATAAGGATTGACTAAAGGGCCTGTTGCAAATAAAATGCTCTATCTTCGTATAATGGTAATGGTAACATGCACTTGAAACCTTTCTACAATGCCCAGTATAAAGCTTACCACATTGTGTACATTGTAGGGGTGGATCCATGTGTAGTGTTCCGGGTGCTCAAGCACCCATTGGCTCTGAAATAATCGTTGTGTATTCATATAACACTTATTGGCCCCGAAATAATCGTTGTGTATTCATATAGAAAATATGCAAAAATGGTATAAATCTAAGGTTAAGCACCCACTGAACAAGAAGTTCTGTGGTTGCTGTGATTATCTGCACATTACTAAAGTTTAGGGAGAGTTTCTAGATGGGGGTTCGAATCCCACAGGCAACACATATTTTTTTCCTTAAAAAAATGAGAACCCACTGTCTAGGAATCCTGGATCTGCCATTGGTACATAGGGGAGTAGGTTGTCTCATTTGTGCAGAATGTTCCTGTCGACGATAATCAAGATGACCTAAACTCTACCTCGGTCCTGACTGAATACAATGATCAAACCTCTGGCGCTGCATCTGTGGTGTGCGACTACCCACTCCCCATGGATCTCTATAAAGACCCCATAGTACGAGCCCTCTTATTGGCTCTCTTTCTCTATGGGTATCCCAAATTCAATGAGAAAAGTCCTTTGTAGTCTAAGTAAAAGCCTGCATCTGGGAAATATCTACACAGTCTTATAAAGAAACTATCTTGCAGTCTCTAATGAAATGATTCCCCAAACCATCCACATAATGATGAACTCTGGCACTCATGGTACTACAATATCTGGTGCATAACTAGCCAACAAATTGAACCTAAGGCTATACTCTTTTATGCTTATAACTCCCTACCTCAAACTAATAAACTGGTGAAGACGGGCCTCTCGAATCTCCTGTGGATAGTAATAGGCTAGAAGTGCCCAGGGAAATCCTCCCACTTTCTTGTGTGGCATCAGGCCCTATATATTTCTCCCATGCCTTGTACCACAAGAAGGCGACATCACGTAGTTGAAAAGAAGCCAACTATATAGCTCGATATTAGAGGTGTGCATCACCATCAATACTCTATACTATAGTCTAAAACATCCAGGGAAGACTCAGTAGGAATGGCTCCTATAAATGTTGGAGGGGCCAAGTGAAGAAAATCTTGTACCTTTGAGATTTATGTTTGATCCCTTTTGGCATCCTCCATCGCCTCTAATTGTCTCCCATGAATAGAAACCATCCTAGTCAGTAGCTGAATTGTTTCCATCATCCCCTGCTCCCTAGTCTCTTGTGGGGCTGGGAGTACTGTTTCTCCTTGGACCTCAACAAATGCTGCTGAATGAGGTACTATGGGTACTGGAGACTCACTGTGTGCCTCCATAAGAAATATATCCTCCTAACCCAACAAGAAAAACCTGGTACCTTTTCTCGAATCCATACCTATCTCATGTTGTGCCATCTCCTGAACATAGGCAACCTACTAAATACAATTCACAAAGAATGATTTTGATTTCACATGTTCCTATAACTTTGCTCTATAAAATGATCTATTAAGAGAAGGAATTGTAACCATCCCTAAATGCCTCATAGCCTCTTGATTATAAGTGTGATTCACATCACACCGATAAGCAAGACTCTACTAGACAAAGCATTGTGGACTCCCTGGGACATGACTTGCTCTAATACCATGTTTCTCATGCCCCAAAATAAGGGGAGGTGCGATAGGAACTTCATAGCTTTATTGGTCGAGTAAGCCACTGAACATGCTAGTTAACTATGCTAGGGGCCAAAAGATCAGGCAGCATAACATCTAAAAGCTAAGCCTGGACCGTTTAGGTCATGACTTGGTCAACAATAAATAATGTGCATCAAGAGAGGTAAACCAAAGTGATAAAGTACTAGCTAGCCGACAAGCCTCCAACAACAGATGTACAAGAACATACTATATATACATGTCAATCCTATGACTGTAAACTGAAAGGTGTAGAAGAACCAATTCGAAATAACATGTCCACAATAGCCTCTTAGAGTGTCACTAACATTGTAGGGACAGAGCCCCGACTATACCCAATTGTACAACAAAAAGTATTCATCTATTGAAAGCTCCAGGAAGAGGTGGAGCTCACCAACTCACAACTGAAATAGACTCCTAGTGGAGGGGTAAATAAGAATCTTTACCTGAACTTGCACACATGAAATAAAATACAGTATTCCCAGGCAAAGAGACATTAGTACAAATAAACATGTACTAGTATGTAAGGTAGGAAGTAAAATCATAGATAACCATAGTAAAAAGGGATTATATAAATCCCACATGTAAGCAAAACTCAGATTACCTTCATGTCTAATACTCAGCCTCCTAGTGATTAAATACGCATTATATGCTCGAGCAATCGCATATCATGAATAAGTATATATAGATGTAAATGCATGACATATCCAACCAAATGCTAACAATGATGGTCTTTTCCGGTAGATAACTGAGATCATATTTCCCAACTTGTGGCCATCTACACCACACACACACACACACACACACACACACACACACACACACACACACACACATATAATCATTTGGGAAAATTGGCCCCATACCTCCAATTATAGCCCGAAGTTCATGCATAACGTGCAATATATATATATATATACATATATATATATATATATATATATATATATATATAATATTTTGGGCAAATAGCCCACACCTCCAATTATAGCCTGAAGTTCATGCATAATGTGCAATGTATGATATGAATATTTAATGCACATAGTATGCCATAACAAGAACTTAGCCAATCTTGGCTCATTGGTACACTTATTCTCATAGCATCATAATCATTGTCATTTAGCTAATCTTTGATAATTGATACACTTATTCTCATAACATCATAATCGTTGTCATAACATATACACATGACTCGTGGGATCTTATATGTCATTTTAACAAGTTCGGGAACTTATCCCAACATTTAGAATGAAGCCTTAACTCTGAAAAAGTTCATAGCGGTGCTTCACATAATGCTTATACTTGGTTCTATGTCAATTAGTAAAAGAAAGTAAAAAGAATCAAGTGCCTTAGTAGTTTAAATAGGAGGATTATAGTGGAGATTATTGAAAATCAATGTATTACTTGCTAAGTTCTTCAAATATGATTTTAGTATAGGAAAAAGGACTAATTATGAATCCTACATTCCCCTCTTAATTTTACCTTTATTTTAGTGACACTACACCAAAAAGAGCAACACTTCTAACATATGGATAGGTAATCAGGAAAATAGATAAATTAATATATTGAATATCCAGTTTGGCGAACCAATGGAATGCCAACCTAATATCATCATAGAAATAATTTAGCTGTAATGCCAATGCCTTTTATAGAAGGTATTTCTAGAAATAGAATGAAAACTATTGCATTTGACGTTTTGGTAATTCCCAGATTTCGTGATAAAAGAAGGGATAAGGTTTAGCCTTAACATACTTCTCCATTGAACGTCCAATTGCCCAAGGTTTCTTCACAAAGTTGTTCCTAATATCCTAAGCTTCACAAACACTATATATCCACAATTTACAACACCTATAAACAGTCCAGGATTGAACATTAATGACCAAATTCGCCATATAACATTTACACTAGGGAACGTCCATAGAACTTCACAAAAATGACCACAAAGAGCCCTAAGATTATTACATTAACACACCAGCTACAAATCAAGAATAACCAGTAATAACACCACTTTTTTAACAGTTGAAAAACAGTCCCAAACATAGCTAATAGGAGGGGAAAATAATTACAAAGCATAAGACACGTATTTCTAGGCACAAGGATGAATTTTACTCTCAAAAATGCAAAGAACATACCTAAATTGCTTAGGGACCTTGTAAGAGCTTTATCTTTAGCATCCTACTTGTTTTGGGATGAAACTGTTATGTTTTGAGCGTTAAAAGGTTGAATTAGCCAACCTATAGTTGGGCTTGACCTGACCCGGCTCATGACCCAGTTTTCTGCTGGGCAGTCACGGTAAAACTGTCATAACGTTTTATTCCGAAGTCAGATTGACACACAGTTTTGTGAATTGCAAACTAGACTCATAGATCTTCAATTTGCTTGGTTAATGACCTTCTAAATCCTTATATTTTGGGGAATATGGTCAGATACATTTGACCCAAATTTAAGAAGGATTTATAAAATGAGCTTATAGTAACTTTTGCCTATCTAAATCTTGCAACTTTCTTGATTCCAAAACTTAACATATGACCTTTATGCTATTAAAATAACCTTTAAAAATTCATTATTAGCAAATTGTATACTCTTTGTCCCATCCAAAAAGTGAAATATAAAGTAAACCTTTTGAAAAGGGTGAGGTGTCACTCGGACCATTTCTTTAATCCTGAATGTGTATTCAGGACATTCCTTTGACTTAAAACTTTAAGTCCTTGATATTACCACATATTTTCAGCCTTATTATCATTAGGTGCTATTCAAAATCATATATGTATTACATAACATGCCAAGCTATATACAAGATAAAAAAACTTTTAACGACCACTTCTTAACAAAGGGAAATTAATCCGTCATTATAAATGTACTTATAGTGATCAAATTTTTTCCGGTCATTATAAATATATTTATAGTGATCAGATTTTTTCAGTCGTTATTAATATACTTATAGTGACCATATTTTTTTAGCTGTTATAAATACACTTATAGTGACTAATATTTTTTGTCATTCATTATAAATGCACTTCTAGTGAGCAAATTCTTTTCCAGTCGTTAAAGACAAATTTTAATCCAATATTAAAGAGGGGATAAATTTGATCGTTAAAAAGCATAACATCCTGTTGTTAAAACATATTAGTTAGTGTAAAATTATGTTTTAATTAATATAAGTGCAAAGTGATCAGACCAAATACTGTTATAAGTATAACAAGTGGCATTTTGTTAATCATTTCATCATTCTGACAAGAATCCTCCAATCTATCTTTTATAATTTTTCTTATTTCATACAAAAATTTTAATAAAAAGAAAAATTATTAATGTATTATTTTCTAATAACTCTATCCATCATTCTTATTATAGTCAATTATACAAAATTTTAAAATATTATAAAAGCATTTAGTTATAATTTATATTTTTAACTTAAATATTTTCTTGATAGTTTCTGTATATTTTTTTATTTTGAGAGATAATTTATTCATCTTTATTTGACCATTTTAAAGATGCAACATGAAGTAGGTCTACACAAAAAATAATGAAGAAAAAAAATAAAAATAGATGTAATAATAGTAAATATATAATTATGAGCTTATGAGTTTAACTTAAGGTAGAAAATTATAGAAATATGGTAGTAAGTAATTTTCTCAAGAGGATAGATGATTCTCCACTTGAAAATTACGTCGATCAATAGACTTAAAAATTAATGTTAAGTAATAATGTTTTTTACAATAAAAAATATATAATGAGTCGACCTTTTATTTCATTATTGGTTGTGAAACTAACAAGTGTAGACAAAGAAAGATCATTCGCTTGAGTTAGAAAAGTATAAAGTGAAATTGTATAAACAAAAAATTTTAAAAGCTTTACATGACATATAATCAACTACTAATTAATTAAGAAATAGTAATTTTTTTTATTATTTTAAATTTAAGATGATATAATTGAATTGTATCTCATAATAATTTTAATGAGATTGAATTATTTATATTAGGTGACTATTATTAGTATAAAAAGTGAAACTAAAAGAAGTTGGGGACTTTATCCATGAAAAAATGTGCAAAAAATTAATGACTTAAGGTGTAAAATACAAAACAAACAACATTATGTCTAGAACTAGAAAACCCAACTTTATTTGATTGTGAGAACAGAAACAAATTTAATATTTCATTGTGGTTAATCTTTGACTTTGCGAAAAAGAAAAAAGAAGATAATAGTTATTAGGAGTGTTATTGATAACCTTATATGAAGTCTTTTTACTTGCCTTTTGACAAATCATGTAATTTGAAGAACTCATCCTCAGAGAAAGTGTAAAGAAGTATAAGCAACGAAATATTTTTGAAGCACAGGAAGAAGGCATTTCATATTTCAGAAATTGCATAAAGATATTCTAGTTTTTCTTTTACTAAGAGTTACAAAATATAATATCATATAATTTATGTGTATATATTTTTGTAACGTCATGAAATATCATTCTTTATAGTTAAGTATGGAATTTTATATGAATACAATTATTTGTATGCTTCATATGTGCACGTATTTGTATGTGTGTGTGTGTGTATATGTATGCACTTTTGCTAATCTGACTTACGGTTATAATTAAGGTTTTAATAACTTGTATTGAAGGGAGCTTGGAGTAATTGGGAAAGTTAAGATCATGTGTTCAAACCTTGATAATATTATCTTGCATGAATGCAAGGTAAGACTACGTATAATAGATCCTTCTGGTCGAGCCCTTCCCCAGAAGTGCATCAGGCTTGTTTTTTTTTAATTAAATACAATATCAATTAGTGAAGAAAAAATCTAGTTGCTGAAAAGAGGTATAACGATCAAATTTTTATTGTCGTTAAAGCTTTTTTAACGACTGGATTAAATCCGGTCGTTAACTTTTAGCGGTGGAGCTTTTAATGATGATGACGACAAGACTTTTATCGGTCATTATTGACTAATAATGACTGAATTTATACTTTTAGTGACTGAATTTCTCCTCGTTAAAGACCTATTTTCTTGTAGTGATTTATATTATGGAAGACAAGAAACACAGGGTCTCACAAGCTCCTTATGAGCTAGCATTGCCATCGAGATTATTGACAGTGCATCCTATATTTCATGTTTCTATGCTCTATTCAAGATGAGTCATATATGATTTCTTATGATTCAGTTGAATTGGGTTCAGAATTATCTGATCTTATGAGGCGGTGCGGGTAGATATACTGGATAGATATGTTTGGAGGTTGAGGTCCAAGGATATGCTTTCAGTGATGGTTCAGTGGTGACACCATACTTAGAGCCAGATATGCAAGCTAGATATTCCAACTTTTTTGAGGCTTCATGTACTTCCTTTTCTCTTATCTTCGAGGACGAGTGGTGAATGATGTAATGACCTAGTTGGTCATTTTTGAACTTATCTATAGAAAATATTATTTTTCCTTTTTGTGAGTTTTTTTTGGACCTAGTTTGAACTATCTATGTTTTTGAAACTGAATTCTTGAGTTTTAAAAATAGAAAATATGAGCGTTGGCATTTTTAAAAGCCTAAGTTGTTGAAAAAGAAAGTTTTGGTGTCATTTTTAGTTTCGGGTGTCAGATCAGTAATTTGTTGATTCCATTAGCTTCAAAATATCGAATCTAGTCCAGAAAAAGTGAAACGACCCTAAAAAGTGCCCAAAAATTTATCTCGGAATGCGAAGAATTTTAATTTCCATATATCCCAAAATCAATTTGGTATTTTGAAAATCCGACTTCATATTTGTGATCATGGGGCCACAAATAGGTGAAAAGGGGTCTAACCCCGATTTAAGAGAAAAAGATTAGCATTTATAAATTTTTAAGTGACGAATTCTAGAGATGTTTACGCGTTCTCTCTGTAACACGCCAAGGGCACGCTTTAGTGTAATTGTTCCTCCGAGTCCTCTCCGCAATGCGGAGAGGTGTATTTTGCCTGGCAGTGTTTTTCTGTGTGGTCCAAAATATCCTAAGTGTTGGGCCCAAGTTTCCCAAACGTGTTTTTATCAATACTTAGCCAAATTTCATCCTTATATCATCCTAAATATTTCCCAATACTCACCAGAACAGAGCCATATTTTCACTCCAAAATTCAAGACTCAAAACCCTTATCCCAAGCTAATGTTCTCCTTCAAGGTGTTTCTTCAAGCTTCAAGTCTCCATCTCCAATCTTCACAAAGTTCATCCTAAGCTAAGGTATGTGGTGTTGAACCATTGGGTCCTTCCACCCATGGTTCCGAAGTCTCCTTTTTACTAATATTGCATGATTTAAGATTGATTTTACATGTGGGTCTTATATATTGAGAAATTTACTGCACAGTGATTTTGTTCATGTATATGGTTGTTTTAGCATGTTTTGAGTTCTAAATCTTGGATCTAATGTTGGATTTGATGAGGGGTTTTGATGTGAATGTCTTGGGGGTGTTGCAAGGTGTTGATTGATGATTTTACAATAGATTTTCTTGCATGATTTCATCTCTAAATTGCATAGTCTTTTACCCCCATTACACCCCCCAAATGTTTGATAAAATGTCCAGCTAGGGTTTCTTGTGGAATTGAAATTCCAAAGAATGAGATATGATATGAATGATGTTATGATGATGAAAAGAGAGTATGTATATGATATACTCTATATAAAATATTGCATTAGACCATACCCAATTAGGGGGACTAAGAGCCCGGATAACTGAGGTGGGGGTTTGTACTCATCAAACCATGTGAGGGGTTTGTACTTCGCCACCAGGGTGATAAAGTGTGATTATCATCAACCGTGTGAGGGGTTTGTACCACACCACTAGGGTGATGGGGTGAGATCATCATCAACCGAGGTGAGGGTTTGTACTCATCAACCTAGGTGGGTGTTTGTACTCATCAAATCATGTGAGGGATTTGTACTTACCCACCAGGGTGATAAGGTGTGATTATCATCAACCCTATAAGGGATTTGTATCACACCACCAGGGTGATGAGGTGAGATCGTCATCAACTGACCAAGGGGTTTATACTTTGAAAATCTAGCTTGGTCTATTCTACACATATGATATTATATATGAGCATGAGTTACTAAAGCATATATCACCTATGCATTGTTCATACATGCCATCTTGCTATAATATGCCCATTGCCTATTGCTATGTATTTTGATCATGATGTTTATTTCTTGTTACATTGCATCCCATATACTTAGTACATTCGAACGTACTAACACATACTCTTGCCTACATGATATCACCATGTAGGAACCGGTGCTAAAGTTGATCATCCTCCCCCTCCATCTGGCTAGTTGGTGCTATTCCAAGCTTGTTGGTGAGTCCTCCATTTTGGGGACCTTAGTCTATGATTGCTATCATCTATGTATTGAGACACTTTCTTATATTCTATTTGACCATGAGGGTGAGCCCAGTTACTAGGTCTTAGCCCCCACTCTATCTATGTATTTAGAGGTGTTTGTTGGAAAAGTTGTGTAATTATGATATGAGCCATGACTCCTTGTCATTGATGTTGATGTTTTGCCAAGCTATCCCTTAGCCCCTTTTCCCCTTATGCTTGTTTTATGTCTTTTACATGCTTCCGCGACCAATGATGTGTAATGATAAGTTGAGAGGCTTGATTAGGGTTACTTCGGGTTCCCCATTCGCCGCGTCACGGCTAGGGCCTAGGCTTGGGTCATGACAAACTTGGTATCAGAGCACTAGATTGATAGATCCTCGGAGTCCAACACACCACGTCAAATGGAGTCCTATTCATGGTTGTGAAGTGCTCCATGACTATGAGTAGGAGGTTATGAGGTGTTTAAGGAAATGTTTCCCTTCTTCATGTTCTAAGTCGTGCTATAGAGTTGTGGTGAGTTTTTCCCCCTAACGATTGTTCTTTGCTATGCTAGATCATGCCAAACACTAGAGTAAGACATGCCCAAACTCCCGAGGAGTAACCTAACAATGGTGAGCTCCGGGATTCCCTCACTATGCTTGCCCAAGTGGTGGCCAACCAAGTCTAACAAGGGGCTGAAGCTCCTCATGCTAATACCCTGGGGGCTAGGGTAAGAGACTTTATGAGGATGAATCCTCTGCTTTTCCATGGGTCAAAGGTGGATGAAGACCCACAAGAGTTCATTGATGAGGTCTACAAGATTTGATTATCATAGGTGTTGGGCCGAATGAAAAGGTAGAGTTGGCAGCATACCAATTCAAAGGGGTAGCCCAAATTTTGTATGAGCAATGGAAGTTAAGAAGGGTGTTGATAATGTGGTGCTTTGGGAGGAGTTCAAAATGTCCTTCCTTAATCGATTTTTCCCTCTTGAACTTAGGGAGGCAAAGTTGGTAGAGTTTATGAACTTGAAACAAGGTGTTATGAGTGTGAGGGAGTATACCCTCAAATTTAATCAACTTTCAAAGTATGTTTCCCATTTGGTGGACGTTCCTAGATCGAGGATGAATAAATTTGTTATGGGGGTCTCCGATTTGGTGAGTGAAGAGTGCCGGTCCGCTATGCTTATCGGTGACATGGACGTGTCTCGGTTGATGACTTATGCCGAGAAAATGGAGGAAGAAAAGATGATAAAGAGAGGGGCCATGAGGCTAAGAGGACCCATTTTGAGGGTATGTTCCAAAGGAGTGCTAGATTTCGTCAAGGCCAAGGGCCTCCTCATGCTACTAATAGGGGGTTTGCCAATGACTTTCATAGGAATCAAGGTTTTGGTGGTGTGGATCTGATTGATGGGTGCCCTAGATGTGGGAGGAATCATAGAGGCCCATGTTTGAAATATTCTAATGCATGTTTTGGTTGTGGGGAGCTTGGACACAAGAAGGTAGATTGTCCAAGATACCGTGGCAAGGTTTGGGACACAAATGCGATTCCATTGGGTAGAGGTGGCAGTCAAGGTGGTGCCCCAAGGCATAATCGATTTTATGCTCTATATGGGAGGCAAGGGGTCGGTGAAATCCATGATGTTGTTACTAGTACATTGAAAATCTTTGATCTCGATATATATGCTTTGATTGATCCTGGTGCCACCCTTTCCTTTGTTACCCCTTTTGTTGCTAAAAAGTTCCATGTTGAGTCGCAGTCGTTACATGAGTTATATGAGGTTTCTACTCCTATTGGTGTATCTATTGTTGCTAGGAGGGTGTATAGAAATTGTCCGGTTTGTATTTTGCATAAAATATTACCTTGTGATCTTATTGAATTAGATATGGTTGATTTTAATGTTATTCTTGGGATGGATTGGTTCCTTGCATACTATGCTTCTATTGATTATAGAACCCATTTAAGGTCAAGTTTCAATTTTCAAATGAACCCGTCCTTGAGTGGGAAAGTCATGATGTGGTAGTGAAGGGTAGGTTCATCTCATGTATTAAAGCCCATAAGTTGATTTCCAAGGGGTGTTTGTACCATCTTATGAGAGTTAGTGGAGTCCAAAGTCCCTTCCATTGAGTCGGTTCCAGTTGTAAATGAGTTTCTTGATGTCTTACCAAATGACCTTCCCGGTGTCCATCCTGAAAGGGAGATAGATTTTGGCATAGATCTCCTTCCCAACAGTCAACCTATCTCCATTCCCCCTTACCGTATGTCCTCGGCGGAGTTGAAGGAGTTATAAGAGCAATTGAAAGTCTTGTTGGAGAAGGGGTTTATTAGGCCTAGCCAATCACCTTGGGGTGCACCGGTGTTGTTTGTAAAGAAGAAAGATGGGTCACTTAGAATATGCATTGACTACTAACAACTCAATAGGGTCACTATAAAGAATAGATATCCTCTTCTAAGGATTGATGGCTTGTTTGACCAATTGCAAGGGGCTAGATTTTTTCTCTAAGGTTGATCTCCGGTCCGGGTACCATCAAGTGAGGGTGAGGGAGTGTGATATTCCCAAGACGGCCTTCCGGACTAGATATATACATTATGAGTTTTTTGTGATGTCGTTTGGGTTGACTAATGCACCAGCCATCTTCATGGACCTAATGAATTGGATCTTCAAACCCTACCTTAATTCTTTTGTTGTGGTCTTCATTGATGATATTTTGATCTATTCACATAGTATGGAGGAGCATATGGGCCATTTGAGAGTTGTGTTGCAAAGATTAAAGGAGGAGAGATTGTATGCTAAATATGAAAAGTGTGAATTTTTGTTGAAGGAGGTTTCATTCTTAGGTCATGTGGTGTCGGGGGATGGCATTAAAGTGGATCCTAAGAAGTTCGATGTGATAAGGAATCGGCCTAGAACATTGATCTCGTCGGATATTAGGAGTTTCTTGTGCCTTGCGGGATACTATAGAAGGTTTGTGAATGAGTTCTCCTCTATTGCTTCCCCTATGACGAAATTGACTCAATAGGGGGTTAAGTTAGACTAGATCGATGAATATAACAAAAGCTTCCAGACATTGAAAGATAGACTTGTGTCCGCTCCTACATTGTCAGTACCGGATGGGCTTGAGGGTTTTGTTGTGTATTGTGATGCATCTAGAGTTGGTTTGGGTTGTGTTAATGCAAAATAGTAAGGTCAGAGCCTATGCTTCTAGGCAACTCAAAGAGCATGAAAAGAACTACCCTACCAATGATCTTGAATTAGCCACCGTGGTGTTTGCATTAAAGATTTGGCATCATTATTTGTATGGGGGTGCATGTTGATGTCTTCATCGATCATAAGATCCTTCAATATGTCTTCACACAAAAAGTTCTCAACTTGAGACAAAGAAGGTGGCTCGAACTCCTTAAGGACTATAACATGAGTGTGCATTACCATCCGGGTAAGGCAAATGTTGTATCAGATGCTTTGCGCCCGGTGTCTATAGGTAGCGTAGCTCATATAGATGGTGGTGATAGGGAGATGGCTAGGGAGGTGCATAGTTTGGCTAGATTGGGGGTGAGGTTGGAAGATGTGGGTAATGGTATTGTTGTTGTTAATGTTTCTAAATCTTCTTTGGTTGATGAGGTGATAGCAAAACAAGATCTAGACTCCTCCTTGCTTGAATATAAGGCCTTAATGAAAGAGGGAAAAATAAATGTTTTATCCCTAGGGGGAGATGGGGCCCATAGATACCAAGGTAGGTTGTGTGTGCCATGTGTTGATGCTTTGAGGGAGAGAATTCTTGATGAGGCCCATAACTCTTCTTATTATATCCACCCCGGTTCCATCAAAATGTATAGAGACTTAGGGGATGTGTATTGGTGGGGAGGCATGAAGAGGAACATTACTAGATTTGTTTTCGGTTGCCATAGTTGTCAACAAGCTAAAGCCAAACATTAAAGGCCGGGTGGCCTAACCCAAGACATAGAGATTCCTACTTGGAAGTGGGAGGTAATTAATATGGATTCTGTGGTTGGGTTTCCCAAGACTATGAAAGGTTTTGATTCTATATGGGTGGTGATTGATAGGATGACGAAATCGGCTCACTTTCTACCAGTCAAGACTACATATGGGGACAAAGAGTATGCAAGGTTGTATATTCTGAGTTGGTGAGGTTACATAGGATTCCTTTATCCATCAGATCGGATCAGGGTGCACAATTCACTTCACACTTTTGGAGGTCTTTTCAAGGGGATCTTGGTACCAAAGTTCACCTTAGTACGACCTTCCACCCTCAAATGAATGGCCAAGCTGAAAAGACAATTCAAACACTTGAGGATATGCTTAGGTCATGTGTCTTGGAGCTTAAGGGTAGTTGGCATAACCATCTTCCATTAATAGAGTTTACCTACAACAATAGCTATCACTCTAGCATCAGTATGGCTCCTTTTGAAGCTCTTTATGGGAGACAATATAGATCACCAGTGGATTGGTTTGAGGTTTGAGATGTGGCTTTGTTGGGACCGAATCCGATTATAGAGGATCTTGAGAAGGTTAAGATGATTAAGGAAAGATTGAGAACAACCCAAAGTCGTCAAAAATCCTATGTCGATGTAAGAAGAAGAGACCTAGAATTCCAAGTGGGTGATTAGGTCTATTTGAAGGTTTCTCTAATGAAAGGTGTGGTCTGTTTTGGTAAAAAGAGGAAGTTGAGTCCAAGGTATATTGGTCCTTATGAGGTGATAGAGAGGATTGACAACGTAGCTTATGAGTTGAAATTGCCTAGTGAAATGAATTTGGTTCATCCGGTATTCCATGTTTCTATGTTGAGGAAGTATGTTGGTGATCCTAATGCCATTGTGCCTCTTCATGTTGTGGGTTTTGTTGAGGATAACTTTACTTATAAGGAGGTTCCAGTTCAGATCTTAGATAGGCAAGTAAAGAGATTGAAGAACAAGGAGGTGGCATCTGTTAAGGTCCTTTGGAGGAACTAGCAAGTCGAAAGTGCTATCCTTATCTTTCCACTCCATTCAAGCCTAAGGTACTAATCCTAAGTTCCATATGTGATTTCAAGTCTTACATTTCATCCCCTATGTCATTCATATGCATTCATGTTTAAGTTGGTAAACATATGATGATTTTACACTTATGTTGAGATTTTGAAAATGGTGTTTTACATGTTATGTCGCATTCTTGTTGGGGCTGATTTGTTCATGATCACACTTGCCTTGTATGTCCATTTTATATTTGGGGACGAATGTTCCCAATGGGGAGATATCGAAACGACCCCAAAAAGTGCCCAAAAATGTGCCTTGGAATGCCCAAAATTTTAATTTCCATATATCTCAAAATCTGTTTGTTATTTTGAAAATCTAGCTTCATATTTATGATCAGGGGATCAAAATTAGGTGAAAAAGGTCTAACCCAGATTTAAGAGAAAAAGATTAGCAATTATAAATTCTTAAGTGATGAATTCCAGTGAGGTTTATGCGTTCCCTCTGCGATGCGTCAAGGGCACGCTTTAGTGTAATTCCTCCTCCACGTCCTCTCCATGATGTGGAGAGGTGTATTTTTCCTAACAGTGCTTTCCTTTGTGGTCCAAAATATTCTAAGTGTTGGGCCTAAGTTTTCCAAACGTGTTTTTATCTATACTTAGCCAAATTTCACCCTTATATCATGCTAAACATTTCCCAATACTCCCCAAAACACTTACCTATATTTTCACTCCAAAATTTAAAAGTCAAAACCCTCATCCCAAGCTAAGGTTCTCCTTCAAGGTTATTCTTCAAGCATTAAGTCTCCATCTCCAATCTTCACCAAGTTCATCCTAAGCTAAGATATATGGTGTTGAACAATTGGGTCCTTCCACCCATGGTGCCTAAGTCTCCTTTTTACTAATATTGCATGATTTAAAGTTGATTTTACATATGGGTCTTGTACATTGAGAAAGTTACTACACAGTAATTTTGTTCATTAAATTATGGTTGTTTTAGCATGTCCTGAGCTCTAAATCTTGGATCTAATATTGGATTTGATAAGGGATTTTGAAGTGAATGTCTTGGGGGTGTTGCAAGGTGTTTAATTATGATTTTACAACATATTTTCTTGCATGATTTCATCTCTAAATTGCATAGTCGTTTACCCCCATTACATCTCCCCTAAGTGTTTGATAAAATGTCTGGCTAGGGTTTCTTGTGGAATTGAAGGTCCAAAGCATGAGATATGATGTGAATGATTTTATGATGATGAAAAGAGCTTATGTATATGATATACTCTATGTAAGGTGTTGCATTAGACCATACCCAATCCGAGGGACTAAGTGCCCGGACAACCGAGGTCGGGGTTTGTACTCTTTAAACCATGTGAGAGGTTTGTACCACACCACCAAGGTGATGGGGTGAGATCATCATCAACCAAAGTGGGGGTTCGTACTCATCAACTGAGGTGGAGGTTTATACTCATCAAACCATGTGAGGGGTTTGTACTTCGCCATCAGGGTGATAAGGTGTAATTATCATCAACCATGTGAGGGGTTTGTACCACACCACCAGGGTGATGGGGTGAGATCAGCATCAACCGACCAAAGGGTTTATACTTTGGAAATCTAGCATGGTCTATTCTACACATATGATATTTTACAGTTATGATATTCTATATGAGCATGAGTGACTTAAGCATGTTCATCTATGCATCATTCATACATGCCATATTGTTATAATATGCTCATTGCCTATTGCTATGCATTTTGATAATGGTGTTTATTTTTTGTTACATTGCATCCCACATACTTAGTATATTCAACGTACTAACGCATACTCTTGCCTACATGATATCACCACGTAGGAACTGGTGCTCAAGTTGATCATCCTTGCCCTCCATGTGGCTAGTCGGTGCTATTCCAAGCTTGTTGGTGAGTCCTCCATTTTGGGGACCTTAGTCTATGATTGCTATCATCTATGTATTGAGACACTTTCTTATGTTCTATTTGACCATGAGGGTGAGCCCAGTTACTTTGTCTCGGCCCCCACTCTATATATGTATTTCGAGGTGTTTGTTGGATAAGTTGTGTAATTATAATATGAGCCATGACTCTTTGTCATTGATGTTGATATTTTGGCGAGCCATCCTTTAGCCCCTTTTCCCCTTATGCTTATTTTATGTCTTTTACATGCTTCCCCGACTAATGATGTGTAATGATAAGTTGAGAGGCTTGATTGGGGTTCCTTCGGGTTCCCCACTTGCCATGGCACGGCTAGACGCTAGGCTTGGGTCGTGACAAGAAGTTATTAAACTGAATTTGGACTTAAAATGAAGATTTTAGACCCAAAGTTGCATTTTTAATTGTTTCTAAAGCCAAATTTTGACTTTGGTCAAAATTCTGAGTTCGAAAGTTTGGATCGGATTTTTGACTATTCCAGTAGTTTCGGATGGTGAAACTGTTGTTAGAATTGGTCTCGTTATAATTTTGGAGTTGCCGAAGGCAGTTTTGATATTTTGAGTTTTAAACTACTTTATTTGAGTTGCATTGATAAATGTTTTGAGAAAACCTCAAAATCAAATTCTGATTGTTCCATTGAGTACGGATCGTCATTTCTGATATTGATACATGTTTGATTTGTGAAATTTAGATTTTGAATAAATCTCAAGGGTGCGTTTTGAGTTTTGGCTTAGTTGTGTTTTATCGATATATCTGGTTTCTGGTGTAGTCATTTTTCTTCTCCACATTCACGAAGGTCTTGGTTGCTTAAGTTCTGAGTTTGTAGGGGTTCGATCTTCCTTTGTGGAGGTTAATCCGCTTAACATTCGTGTTCACGGATGGGTGTCCACATTCATGGAGAAGTCATGTTTGGTTGACTTCGGCATTTGCGGATCCAGTCCACGTTTGTAGAGGTATTTTTACTCCAAACAGTGTAAATTTGAGAAGCTCTAATTTTAATTATTTCAAGCTTTTGGGGAGATTTCTAATAATGTTTACGCTACAATAAGAAAGCAGTCGATGTCAGCAATTAACCTAACTGAGGTTAGGGTCGAATCCACAGGGAATACAGGGTTTTACTACAAGACTTAACCACTAATCATTTCTAGTATTTATGACTACAATCTCTAAATGGGGTTTTTTTGTGATTCAAAAACAAAATAAAACTACCACTAACTATAACATGAGGAAACACTCAATTTTGGGGACAACTTGGGAATTGTGTTCCCCATGGTTCGTCGACTTGATTACCCTAGATAGCATAACTACAATTGGTTATTTGCATGCAGGACGGTAACTTAGGTTCTTCCAGCCCTCTTGTGAAGGTAAAGGTCAAATTTAACCATGGCGCTTGGTCAGCAACCATGGCGTGCCAACTAACCGTTACCTATTGTCCCAGTCAACCTCCCCTTGGTCAGGCTCGGTTGATTAGAAGAGAACACATCAATCGAATTCTGTCATCTACTTCTCTTTTCCTATTCATCACTACCTTGGTCGAGATCGTTATAGTAGGCGGGGTTTGGTGTTGGCCACCACCAAACAACAATAATAATGAAAGGAAATAGATAACATATGCAAAAGCCCAATCATGGAAATGCAAGAAACCTAGGTCATCTCAAGTCAACTACCCATGGTTCCCAAAACCCCAAGTTGTGGGTGCTAAGCTACTCATGACTAAGGCAAAACACACAAGAATGCAAATGATTGACATAGTTGAGAGTTTTACCAATACAATGAAAAGTGAAGACACCCAAAGTTGCAAACCCACAAGCTTGATAGATATCCAAAGTGTATAGCACAAGATTTGCAATCCCAAAAATGGGTTTTCCAAGAGAATATAATAAACTAAAAATATGAAACCCTAAGAAATTTTTGAGAGAATATTCAAGAGCAAAATTTCTAATCTCCCTCTCTGGTATCTCTCTTTTCTCTCCTTTATTCCAATGAAAACCTAAATTAAAGTATTTATAGTATGTACAAATAAACCCTAAAAATTATGCAGAAAAAACAGCTAGCAGCTGGTACGCCTCAATGATACGACTCGTAGGGTGACCTATGAGTCATAATAGGGGTCTCGTATCAGGTTCTTGGCATCATGGACTCCACTACTACGACCAACTGGTACGAGTCATTTCTTAGGCTACGACTCTTATGTTCATCTCGTAGTCTTGGTCTTTTATTTTTGGTCCAACATTTTTGCTCTCTGATTCATGCTACAAGTCCACCTATATGAGTCATAGTGTGTAGTACGACTCGTGGGACGTCCTTGTAGGAGTGACCTTCACTTGGTAGATTTCTGATTTTTTGTCTCTTTTTCTTGCTATGACACAACCTGCAACTCGTAGCTTGAGTTACGAGTCGTAGGTGGGCTCGTATGACCTATGCTTCAGCAAACTCTGCAAGTTTTCTTTAAAATCATGCCAACTTAACTTTTTTTTGCAAGATTAACACAAAAATACATCAAAACCATAAAAAATCTCTTTAAAAACTCACAACATCCCTTGTTTCAGGCACCAAATGTGTTGTATTTTGACAACACATCAACACCCTCAACTTAGAATTGTTGCTTGTCCTCAAGCGATGGGTTAATCTACGCAGACAAAGAGAAACACATAGAAACTTTACTAATGGAATATATATCAACTCCTCTAATTTAGGTACCTAACTACTATTTTAAAAATAGGATTGTAAAGTTATTGAGCAAACAAGAACATAATGAGATACCTGGCACTCCAACTATGACAAGCGAAGGAGCATCAACTGTCAACAATCATTGGTATAGTCATATGCTACTCAAGTAGTGTAAATGCCCTCGCTTGAAAGAAATCCCTCATACTCACTCAAAAGCATTTACAAATAATGGACTGAGGAAGCATTCTCACTCTCACAATTGAAATTAAAGCTTACTGACTAACACCATATGCTTTCCTGTATACTCATCTTCTGGCTTGGTGATAAAGTGAAGTTGGATCACTTTAGGACTTATAGGCTTGTAACATAGGTTCAGGGTGCTATGGTGTGGTATTTTGGGCAAATAGTGACTAAAAGCTATCCTTGAACCATGTTTACCAACACTTTTTGCTTTCATAATCCAACCCTTGTTAATCCCTCCACCCTTATTCTCCTGTTTTGAATTTTTCTCGAGTCCTTTCTTTCTCTTTTTCAGCTGTACCTCGATTTCAAACACATTTTTGCTACTATTTCTCAATTCAAGGCACTTTTCTTTTCTCTTTCTTCACTGGGTTCTTGTTTTTCCATTTCTTTCTTGATTTCCCAACTAACCACATTATTATTATTACTTTACCACAATAAGGGCCACCCTCAACTTAAGCTTTTAGCCTCAAGTGAAGTACATAGTATCTATGCCTCAAACGAGGGCCACCAACTACAGCCACCCTCAACTTATGCCTTCGGCCTGAATCAAGGATCACATGTTCAAGGATAGAACAGAGCCAATATCAAGGTATTTCATCAAATAAAGTTAAGTCAGCAGAGTGTCAAGAATGAATGAGTGCATGAGAAGCTCAAAAATTTGGAACAAGGGATTCACTCACTTATTTGGTGGGTCATTTAGGCTAAAAGTGGTTTCACTCAAAGAAAAGGGGGCTAAGATCCTTTCCATATCCGCTACATCACCCAAAACAAACTTAGAGTAACAAGGCAAGTTCTGAGTCCATACAGGATGCATGAATGTAGCAAAATAACCTCCACACATATGACATTTGCATCCGCAATCAAGTATAGACTCATAGGTCATGCATTCAACCTCAACTTGCCTTCACAATATCAGAACAAACATTGCCAAATACTCACAAATATATGAATGCATCAATAATCACAACCTCAAAAAATTTTGAGGTACCCAATTTTTCATCAAAAACTTAAAGAACAGTTAAAAGCTATATATATGCCAACATATAACATTACTATGCATTTACAAATTATCTACACTCCGTAAAACATGTTGGTTCAACAGGAAATTAAACATCCATAAGGAAAAAGAAGTATGACAAGAAAACCTTGGGATAAAACATAGGGGAAGTTATGGAATTGAGTCTACTCAGACTTCGCCTTAATACATAACTTCCACCACCCCACCAAAATATGATACCTTATCCTCAAAGTAAAAGCAAAAGAACGAAAAACAAATATGATAACATAGAAATATATATACATGCATTAAAAAACAAAAACTAACATTCACAATATATGTAAAAACAACATCCAACATAAGAATATGTAAACACAACCAAAAACCAACATATAAAAAAAATAATGTCTAATAAGAGAACAAAGTATCCAACATGACAAAATAAGAACTAGGTCAAAAGAAGTCAAACATCGTGGTGCATCAAGAACCGGTCTCTGGCTGGTCTGTGGGGTCCTAGGGCTAACTATGCTCCTCTACTGCAGTTGCGGAAGTACCCTCTCCAGGTGGGGTGTGTTGTGTACTCTCTCTTGAGTAGCCGCCAACATAAGTGACTCCTGCACCACTACCTCAGGTATATGCTCCTCCTCCTGTCTCGGCTTCTTTGGGGTCAGCTCTGGTCATCACTCTGCTCAAGGGGCCTCTTTCCACGGGTGTCTGAACGGTCAGTGATCAAATCAAATGCCTCATCACTTATCGGTGATACCTCTGGGGCTGGAATAGGGGCTGCCAACATCTGATACTCACTTATTCCCTCTACGATGCATGACTACGAGTTGTAGTGAGGACTACGACTCGTAGGCCTGATCGTAGATGCTGTTTCAAGTGCCATTTTTTAGATCTTTAGTTCTTCAATTTTCACCTACAAACCAAATCTCAAAGCATAACAATTCCCAAAATATTACAACTGTACAAATGTCTTTCAATCATCAAAACAAACTCACACCTTCTACCTAAGAATCTCAACAACCAAAAATAATTAAAACAAGCCAACAATTATAAAAAATGCTTGGGTTGCCTCCTAAGAAGTGCCTTGTTTAACGCCATGGCTCGACTTTGTTACCGTCCTACATCAACTATCATTGAGGGTCCACACCTCACTCTTGCACTCATCTGGGTGTTTCATGAATTGGTGAACATTGAACAAGACCTCTGCATCATTAACCCTAAATCAAAATTGACATGAATACATATCCACTAGGGCTTTCCGAGTTGCCAGAAATGGTCTCCCCAAAATGATGGGCACCTCAAAATCAACTTCGCTGTCAAGGATCACAAAATCTGTCGGAAAGATGAATTTATCCACTTTAACAAGAACTTCCGAAAGAATTCCCTCTGGTTTTTAATGGTTGAATCCACCATAAGCAACCTCATTCTTATCGAGGTTCAAGTACTGAGGCCAAGATTTTTAAATACAGCAAGAGGTATTAGATTGATACTTGCTCCTAAGTTATATAATGCTCTTGAGAACTCAATATCGCCAAAGATACACAGGATGGTGAATGCACCGGGGTCCTCTCACTTTTGAGCAAGACATTTGGACATAATCACACTACATTATTGGAGTTCTTGCGAGAACTCTTGGCTCAAAGTACGTTTCTTGGTGACCAAATCCTTCATATATTTGGCATACCTGGGCATTTTCTCCAAAGCTTCTAGAAGGGGAATGTTGATGGAGAGTTGCTTCAACATCGAGAGAAAGTGTTTGAATTTACCCTCCTCTTCCTTTCTCTTAAGCCTTTGAGGGAAAGGAGGAGGAGGTTTGGAATTCTCATGCTCCCATACCTCTTCTTGTTGCATCCTAACAACCTTCGGATCTTCTCCCTCAACAACGACTTCACCACCAAAACCCTTTTCATCAACTTCATCCACGATTACCAGCATAGGAGGATCTATGGTGCTCTTTCCACTCCTAGTCATCACTGCCATGCAATTCCCTTCGTTCTTCGGATTTTGAATCATCTTATTAGGTAGGGTGCCCTTTTGGTGTTGGTTCAATTATGAAGAAACTTGCCCGAATTGCTGTTCAAGTTGCTTGATCTCCACCGAGTGAGACTCTACATTTTGGTTAATACTTGAAATATCTTCTTTCATTCCCTTTAAAGTCTCATCTTGATGGTCGGCTCGCTTAAATAATTTTTTGAACATTTCTTCAATCTTGGAGTTGTTTGATCTAGCATCACGATTGTGTGGTGGCACATAAGGACCATTCATGTAGCCCTCTTTTCTCCCCCATTCTGCATCTGGAACTCTCTCTCTCACTCTCATAGTATCTACCCTGTTTATCTCTTTACATCCCATCACAGTTGAAGTTCCGATCTTGATTCCTGGAACCTTGCCTCATAGTCCGAATTGGACCCTTGGGGGTTGTTTCGGAAATCCGTCGCTTGGTTACTTACAAAACATGCATCCTCATCAAAGAATGGATCATCATAGGTAGGAGCCTTCAGAGGTTGGTGAGTGACTGCCTTGACACTTGCTTGATTTTGCTTTAAAACCAAGTCCATACTTGTGTGAATTTGAGCAAGTTGCTCCATGATCTCTTCATTTACCTTTGGTTGCTCATTATTGGTATTAACCACACAAGAAGGTTTTATCACACCTTGCTCTTGTTGACACCATGCTTTATTTGTTTTGACCACTTGCTCCATCCTTACGGCGATCAATGCGAAAGGTTGGTCTAGGAACATGCCTCGCATGATTGTGTCGGCACAAGCTTGACTATTCTAATCAAGCGCCTGATAGAAAATCTCAACCAAGGCATCATCAACAATCTTGTGAACAGGGACCATCCTCAATCATTTAGTAAACCTCTCCCATGTTATGCTAATAGAATCACCCGACAATTGCTCAAAGTTGTTGATTTGATCCTTGAGCTTTAACTTCTTAGATCTTGGGAAATATTCTCTAAAGTTCAGCCTAACTTGTGATAGTACCCGGAGGAAGCTCGGAGAACCATATAGCTGCATTGCCAATAAATCACAGTGGAAACACTCTTAAACCAACAACATCAAGAGAAAGGTTTTGTGTCCCCATGACAGTCTTGCAAACAAACACCACATTTTGAAGATGACGGTAGGGATCCTCCAAAGGTAGCCTATGAATAGTCCACGATTTTGGAGCATTTGGAGCAATCCATTTGATACTGTGAACTTATACTTGCCGGTAAATAAGGCAGTAATATAGCACCGGTAACGTCCACAACCATAGGGGTCAATCGATATTGATTCCACCCATAAGCATTTTCATTGAAGTCCCTAAGTTGTTGCCTATTACCCCTCTGTTGTAGATTCTCCTCTCTTCCTATATCATCATTCGTATGCATATCCTCTTCAGCCTCGATATCCTGATTTACTTGAGCCATTCTTCTTGGTAGTTGATGGATCTCCAAATTAAGTGGAGCTAAGGGATTGCCTTGGCTCCTTGTGTTGGGCATACAACCTAGTATACCCTGCAAATAAAATCAAAACAACAAAAACAAAAACAAAATTTAAGTACAAGAGACTCTAGAAATCAACACTAAAACTAACTAATAGTGAAATCAAACTGAAACCTAACAGTATTCCATGGCAATGGCGCCATAATTTCTGATGATGTTCACACTCTAATAAGAAAGTGGTCATTGTCAGCAATCAACCTAACCGAGGTTAGGGTTGAATCCATAGGGAATACAGGGCTTGACGACAAGGCTTCACCATTAATCATTTCTAGTATTTATGACTATAATCTCTAAATAGGGGGTTTGTTGTGATTCAAAAACAAAATAAAACTACCACTAACTTTAACTCGAGGAAACACTCAATTTTTGGGACAACTTGGGAAATGTGTTCTCCATGATTCGTTGACTTGATTACCCTAGGTAACATAACTATAATTGGTAATTTGCATGCAAGACAGTAACTTAGGTTCTTTTGGCCCTCTGATGAAGGTGAATGTCGAATTTCACCATGGAGCTTGGTCGGCAACCATGGCGTACCAATTAATCGTTACCTATTGTCCTAGTCAACCTCCCCTTGGTAAGGCTCGGTTGATTAGAAGAGAACACATCAATCGAATTCTGTTATCTACTTCCCTTTTCCTATTCTTCAGTACCTTGGGTCAGGATCGTGATAGTAGGCAGGGTTTGGTGTTGGCCACCACCAACCAACAATAATGATAAAGAGAAATAGATGATACATGCAAAACCCTAATAATGGAAATGCAAGAAACATAGGTCATCTCAAGTCAACTGCACATGGTTCCCACAACCCTAAGTTGTGGGTGCTTATCTACTCATGGCTAAGGAAAGACACACAAGAATGCAAATAATAGACATAGTTGAGAGTTTTACCAATACAATGAAAAGTGAAGACACCTAAAGTTGCAAACCCACAAGCTTGATAGATATCCAAAGTGTATAGTACAAGATTTGCAATCCCCAAAATGGGTTTTCCAAGAGAATATAATAAACTAAATATACGAAACCCTAAGAAATTCTTGAGAGAATATTCAAGAGCAAAATTTCTAATCTCCCTCTCTGATATCTCTCTTTCCTCTCCTCTATTCCAATGAAAACCTAACTTAAAGGTTTTATAGTATGTATAAATAAACCCTAAAAATTATGCAGAAAAGACAGTTAGTAGCTGGTATGCCTCGCAGATACGACTCATAGGGTGACCTACGAGTTGTAATCGGGGTCTCGTATCAGGTTCTTAGCATCTTGGACTCTACTGGTACGACCCACTAGTACGAGTCATTTCTTGGGCTACGACTCGTATGTTCGTCTCATAGTATGGTCTTCAGTTTTTGGTCCAACATTTTGGCTCTCTGATTCTTGCTACGAGTCCACCTATATGAGTCATAGTTTGTAGTACAACTAGTAGGATGTCCTCGTAGGATGTCCTTATATGAGTGATCTTCACTTGGCAGATTTCTAATTTTTGGTCTCTATTTCTTGCTATGACACAACCTACGACTCATAACTTGAGGTACGACTTGTTGGTGGGCTCGTATGGACTATGCTTCAGCAAAATCTGCAGGTTTTCTTTAAAATCATGCCAACTTAACTTTCTGCAAGATTAACACAAAAATACATCAAAACCATAAAAAGTTGCTTTAAGAACTCACAAAATCCCGTGTTTCACACACCAAATCTGTTGTATTTTAACAGCATCTCAATTATTGATGAAGGCTTTTGTTGGCTTCTTTGGGGTATATGTTTTTAACATCAGTTTGATTAATTTTCATAACTTTCATCTTACTTTTGCTTTTTATTTCATAATTTTGAATGCCAAAAATTGGGGATTTTTAGTCTATGATTGGAAACTTTAATTGGTGATTTCTCCTTCGATTTAAACTCAGTTTTAGTGGTATTTTCACCCACAAACTTCTTTTCTTGCGTAGATTCATAATTTATAGTCAATTTCCAGATTAGAGAACTTTAATTTTTCCCCTAATTTTGATCATTTTTCCCGTAAGCCTCGTCTGTGTTGATATGGGAATCAAAATTCATCACTTGACAGCATAGAATCTATTCTCGATAGTGATTGATTGATTTAGTGATCGTTTTGAGGCTTGAGTTGATTGAAAGCTCGTCCAAATGTAATTTCGGTATCTAGGTAGGTTCGACTAACCTTTTGGGACTAGATTTGAGTTATTGGATATGTTCATGTGATAATTGTAAGATTTACACTGATTCATAAGTGTCTAATTTATATGATAGAATTGTGATGGTAACGTGATACTGGTTATGTCGAAATTTGAGTAAATTGAGATCCTATTAGTAAATTGAGATATGTTGGATATTATTCTGATATTATGAGACTTGTGATACCATGTGGAGTGTTTTGTGGTAAATTGATCATGTTTGTGATGCATTCGAGCTTTATAAGCATAATTTGGAGCTCGTGGAGTCCAATTTCATTGATATTATTATTATTGATGAGAGAGGGGTGAGATGAGACTTATCGATAACATTGTGGTACTAGTTGATGTACTTGGCATAGTATTTTCATGTGATGGCTACTGTACATATCATTCGTCATTAATATTGTTGTTATGTATGCTTGCATTGTGGCATTGACATGCGCGCACCTCGTGTTGCATCTGTATCACTAAGACATTATAATACTTGAGACAGTCGTGTTCCTTGAGATTTATTTATCAGTGCCAATGTCCGTCGAGGTGTAGTATTATTGTTATGTATCTTGACATTGTGACATTGGCATGCATGTCATCTTATATTGCATTGGCCCTTAGACAAATGTGCTACTTAAAATCTATTTTCTTGAAGCCAGATCCGCCAAGGTATCATCGACACCAACGTTTGTCATGATACTAGATACCATTTTTCGATGCCAGAGTTTGCCGAAGTGTCATCGGTGCCAGCAATTGTCGTGATACTTGAGAGATTTTGGTATATGGTCTTATGAGACCCCCATGGGTTCTACCTAGTAGCTTCATCTTTGTAGATGTATTCACCGATGCTAGAGTCTGTCGTGATTCCACCCTATGTATTGCATTCATACACTACATGTGCGTTGCATCATTAACTGCTATTATTATCATATTTTACTCTTATAAATTTTTATATTGTGCACTAACTCTTTCCTTGCAAGTGCTAGGATTCTTCGTTATTACATACTTATTCGATTTCGCTTACCTAGTATATTGAACCTGCAGGGTATATTTCAGTGTACTAACCCCTACTTTGTTTCCTCTCTATATGTCACGGCCCAACCCCGGGCCATGGCTCGTGCCCATTTGGCACTGAACCCAATACTACACTATAAAGCCCAACAATAAAGTCTAAGAATTCTACCGAAATTCCGGCAGAGTTTCCTCTGTTTCTATACCCTATCCACACCTGCAGCAGCTACCAGAGATGACAAGCA